>JAJIBD010000816.1:0-80000 GCA_021461705.1 Cryptotis parvus | reverse complement strand
ATAAAACACTTAACCAAATACTTAATTTTATTAAATATACCAGTGAAATGAGATAATTTTATGCTGCAACTCTTTGGGGGTGGGGGTGGGATAGCTGAATCTTAAAACAAAATGAGAATGTGCCCAACTTTTAATCACACTGGAACTACCTGGATGAGGCTCTTGTTCCTGTTCACCCATAAGCTGTTCTAAAATAGAAAGCACTAGTATTCCACCAATCATTTACTTTTCATTTACAGTGGCCCTGAGTAAAACTATCCCACCACAAAATGAGCTCAAGATAAACGGTGGTTTTCAAACATTTCTGTTGTTGACCCAAGGAGGGTCCAAATTCCCAAATAAATCCATCACACCAAAAAGAATTTGAATAAATACCTGTGCTATTCTTGAACCAGAAAAGAAGAAATGGGTATTTCAATTTGGAGGCACAAATTGAAATTATGTATTTTCACTCGGTAAACTCCAGAATTAAAAAAAAATGCTGTCTTTACCAGGATTAGCACCTAAGCAACTCCTTGAGAGGGCCAAAACAGCAAAATAATAATTGCTATCATGCTAAGGGAACAGGCTTAGAGGGTGTGTAGGAAACTTGGAACTTTGGTGGTGGTAAAGGGGACACTGGTGGTGGGGCTGTTGTTGAAATATTGAATATTTAAAACAACTGTATTGTGAAGAACTTTGTAAATCACAGTGCTTAAATAAAGTTAATAAATTTTTAAAAGTTGCTGTCCTCAGTAAAGTAACTGATCTACACAATGGAATACTATGCAGCTGTTAGGAAAAATGAAGTTATGAAATTTGCCTATAAATGGATGGATATGGAAAAGACCATGTTGAGTGAAATTAATCAGAAGGAAAGAGAGAGATATAAAATGACTGCATTTATTTGCATGACATATATATATACATACATATTATGACACCAAAATCCAGTGTCAGGCGAAACGTGGATCAGGAGGTCTTACCAAAAGTGGAAATTACACAAACGTGTGGGAGTCAGAGGTTAGTAAGATAGAGAAAGAAACATGTGTGAATAAATGTTGAAAAGGTTAATACCAACCTAGAACTGAACATTAAACACAGGTAAAAAAAATGCACATGATGGCCTCTAAGTGTATGTAGTACAACCCACAATGTGTAAGAGAAGGAAAAGAGAGAGAGGGAAGAGAAAAGAGATAAAGAACCTGCCATTTAGGCAGGCTATGGGAGGGGGAGGGAAATGGGGACATTGGTGGCTGGAAATGGGCACTGGTGGAGGGCGGGTGCTGGAACACTATGTGACCAAAACCTCTAAACATGAAAAAAAAAAAAAAAAAAACAGGCGGCCGGAGCAATAGCCCAGCGGGTAGAGGCGATTGCCTTGCACAGGGCGGTCCATACCAGCCCAGGTTCGGTCCCGGCATTCAATATAGTCCCCCGAGCAACGCCAGGAGTAATTCCTGAGTGCAGAGCCAGGAGTAACCCCTGAGGATTGCCGGGTGTGACCCAAAAGAAAAAAAAAAAATGAACAACGTTG
Organism: Cryptotis parvus; assembly: GCA_021461705.1. Taxonomy (NCBI): domain Eukaryota; kingdom Metazoa; phylum Chordata; class Mammalia; order Eulipotyphla; family Soricidae; genus Cryptotis; species Cryptotis parvus. Next base: position 78,484 of record JAJIBD010000816.1, on the reverse strand, counting down.
TAATTGTATATCTCACGGTGGTATAATAAAATATTTAATAAAAAAATTGCTATCCTCTGAAGTCTATATTCCATGAAGTGATGCCGCTTTCTCCCCAGTATTCTGATGTTAGAGAAACAGCATGTTTTCTCAGATGATGGTAATCATTAGGTGTGCTGGTGTTAGAGACTGACAGTGGACATAACCTTTTTCATCATCAGAACCACTCCAATTTTCTGTGATAAATAATTCTGTCTCACAGAAGCTAAAGGAAATATTTTCTATATACACAAATAAGTATAAATGCATAAATATGTCAGATGGATATACAACAAAGTGTTGAATATGATGTTGTAATATATATGAAGAGTACACATAAAATTTTAAAGAGTAACCCTATTTTAATAGAAAAGAGAAAGGCCGTAATTACTTTATTGGTCTTTAGGTCCCATACATTGATGAATCACTTATTTACACTAGGTTATTTTCTATGTTATATTAGTCTTAAAATAGAGAATTAATTATGAATGGTGATTATTTCAATTCTGCCTTGGTACCCTTTTTTCTTTTCTAAAATTACTGCATTGGATATTGTTTTTATGATACTGGATGATTTTTTTCAAAGTTGCTTTATGTCAGATTGAAGATGATTAGCTCTTTCTTACTTGCTAACTTTATGTCCAAAGTGGATATTGATTTTGTTGAAGCCTCCTTTTGCATATAATCATGTAAATATAAATATAAATATTTACATGATTATATGCAAAATCATGTATATTCTAATCACTAATATTCTATCAGTGATGAGCTTTGTGGACAGATACTTCACATTGCTCTGATTATTATAGGTCAAGGCAAGGACTCACTTTGTCTTGACTGATATGAAATGGGTTTAACATATAAGTTAGTTCAAAGCAACAGGATATAATTTTCTTTCCTAGAATTATTTTTGCAAGTTTTTTTTGATTGATTTTTTTTTCCTTTTTGGGTCACACCCGGCTATGCTCAGGGTTACTCCTGGCTCTTCGCTCAGGAATTACTCCTGGCGGTGCTCAGGGGACCATATGAGATGCCTGGGATTGAAGCTAGGTCGGCCACATACAAGGCAAATGCCCTACCCGCTATGCTATCGCTCTGGCCCCTGTTTCTGCAAGTTTTAAACTTATTACTTTCTTTATTTTTATATTGGTATCAAAAATGAGTTAAATATCTAAAATAACCAAACAATTTATATTGTTAATCTAAACAACATAATATCAGATACCCAAGAAAAAATGAAGTTTTAATCATTCACAAATCGCAGGCCTGGTGTTTATTCAGCAACAGTATTTTTATCTGAGGATTTAGCATCAAGTATATGCAACATTAAATAAACAGTGGTGCAGATCCATCCAAAAAAAATAATCACTGCAATATGTCATTAAATATAATTAGCAAAACATCTGTCCACTTACCTTTGTGTATATGCAACAATAATCATTGCAGCAAGTCTTAAAAATGTAAACTTTTCTCTAGTTTTAATCAAGCTATATGATGATGTTTTGATGATAAAATATAGCATTTTCTTTTTATCTTCAATTTTTCCTATTAAATGCTATTGAACACAACTGTCATCCAATCATCTTCTCTGTCATCCAATCATCTCAACACATTTTCAATCTTTTGCTGACATAAAAATCATTTTAATTTGTGCTGTTTAGCTCGCCTGCCATAAGTTTCAACAATAATACAATTCCCTAAAAGATCCTGCCAATTTTGTTTTATTTTTCTCTCATTACAAATACACACATACATGCCTAATAAAATTTGCATTATTATTTAAATAAAATCCTTAAATTCTTTTCTTTTTTAAAAAGTGACAGTGAATTATTTAGATAGAAATTGTGATGGAGAAAATGCCAACATTGTAATACAATAATAATTTCTTTCTTTATAAATTAATGGCAGGATATAAAAACACTCTGCAACCTGTTCTGAAGAAAACTCTTCAAAAAGCAGAAAGCATGCCATGAGATTATTATTAACGCAGGGTTTGAAATCGAAACTGCAAATTCTAAATATTTCTACTTAGCTTCTTATTTTAATCTTTTGTTTGCTACAAAATTAAGTACAGTGAACAACTTTACTGTGCTAGGTAATAGTCAATGAAATTTGCGACTTTATTTCATTCACTTTTTAGACCTAGAAGTTGCATATCAGCAGACGAGTCTGTAGCCGTTAGCTAACATACTGTTCCGTAGATTAGAAAGCCAAAAGATAGATCATAATTATGGACTCACCTTTGGGTGTCTTGAAGTAGTCTGGCAACATTAAAATCAAAGTGATCCCTGCTGCCAAAAGCAATTTAAGGAGGACTATTTTGGTCATGGTAACTAATATGCCCCGTGGGTTCCATTTAGTTTCATCTGCTCTACAACTCTAAATTTATGCAAAAGATACCTCTAACTTCCTTTGGTGTAAGACTTGAAAAAAAAGAAAGAAACGCCCTGAACTGAGTCCTCTTCGTTTTGAGTCACTTTCGGTTGAGAAACCTACTTTACTGTGAACACTTTCAAACTCTTTTCTAAACAAGGGGAAAAAAAGAAGTGGTTTTTAGAAGCAGGCATCTGGCCTCAGCTAAATGTGAAACTGCCTCCCCATGTTTACCAATCTGGGATAAAAAAAAAAATAGAAACCTACAATATTCAAAATAGCATCATAATGAACCCCCCAAGTCAAATGGTGATGGTGTATGCACTTCACCCATTAATTCACTTAGGATGTGTTCCTGACTCCATTTTAAAAGATGGGCCTCAGAACACAGGATGTCTTGAAGGCAGACCAACAGTGCAACATGTAAAAAGAAACAAAACACAGACCAAAATCTGGCTCTACAGCTTATCATCCTTATGCCTGTAAGCACTACAGCTATTGTTACAGAATCCACATGCTCATTTCCCATTTTTAAAATTTTTTTTTTATTATACCACAGTGAAACATACAATTACTAAGGAGTTCATAATTGGTTCTTGGTAATACAGTATTCCAGCACCCATCCCTCCACCAGTGCCCCATTTTCACCACCAGTGTACCCACACCCCTCCAGCCCACCCCCAGGTTGCCTCAATAGCAGGTACCCCCTTTTTCCCTCCCTCTCTCTGTCTCTCTCTGTCTCTGTCTCTCTCTCTCTCTCTCTCTCTCTCTCTCTCTCTTTCTCGCTTGCTCTCTGTCTCTGTATCTCTCTCCCTCTTCTTTTACACATTGCGGCTAGCCCTGCAATATTTAGGGCTATCTAAATTTAAGTCTCTTTGTGTATATTCAATGGTGAGTTCTAGTCTGACATTACCATTTTCCATACTTAGTAAAACATTGGTATATATTTATATCCCATTAATAAATGCAGTCATTCTATATCTGTCTTTTTCCTTCTGATTAATTTCACTCAGCATGATAGTCTCCATGTCCATTCATTTGCAGGTAAATTTCATAATTTCGTCTTTTCTGACAGCTGCATAGTATTCCATAGTGTAGATGAACCACAGTTTCTTTAGCCAGTCCTCTGTTCTCGGGCACTTAGGTTGTTTCCAGATTCTAGCAATTGTGAATAGTGCAGCGATGAATAAAGAAGTACAGATAGTGTTTCTGCTGTGTTTTTCGGTCTCTGGGGTATATTCCCAGGAGTGCTATTGCTGGATCAAATGGGAGCTCAATATCGAGCTTTCGGAGGCATGTCCATATTGTTTTCCAAAAAGGGCTGGACCAATTGGCACTCCCACCAACAGTGGATGAGAGTCCTTTTTTCCTGCATCCTCTCCAGCACCAGTTGTTCTTGCTGTTTTGTATGTGTGCCAGTCTCTGTGGTGTGAGATGGTACCTCATTGTTGTTTTGATTTGCATCTCCCTGATGTTTAATGATGAAGAGCACTTTTTCATATACCTTTTGGCCATTCAATTTCTTCTTTTTGGAAACTTCTGCTCATTTCTTCTCCCCATTTTTTGATGGAATTGGCTGTTTTTTTCTTGTGAAGTGCTACCAGTGCCTGATATATCCTGGATATTAACTCCTTGTCAGATGGGTATTGGATGAATATTCTTTCCCACTCTGTGGATTGTCTTTGTATCTTGGTTACCGTTTCTTTTGAGGTGCAGAAGCTTTTCAATTTTATATAATCTCATTTGTTTATCTTTGCTTCCATTTGCTTGGTCAGTGGTGTGTCGTCTTTGAAGATGCTTTTAGTTTCGATGTCGGGAGTGTTTTTCCCACGTTTTCTTCAATGTACCTTATAGATTCGTGTCTGATGTTGAGATCTATAATCCATTTTGATCTGACTTTTGTGCATAGCGTTAGAAGGAGCTCTAAGTTCATTATTTTTTACACATAGTTGCCCAGTTTTCCCACCACCATTTGTTGAAGAGACTTTCTTTGTTCCACTTAATATTTTTTTGCTGCATTTTTTTGAAAAAAAAAACCTTTTATCGTGACAATTGCCTTTAAATTCATTGTCTTAACATATAAATGAAACCTAGGGGTAATTCATAAAATTCAGGGTGTATAAAATACACTTTTTTTTTCTTCTTGGGTCACACCCTGCGATACTCAAGGGTTACTTCTGGCTCTGCACTCAGAAATTACTCCTGGCAGTGCTCGGGGACCATACGGGAGGCCCAGGATCAAACCCAGGTTGGCCACGTGCAAGACAAACACTCTCCCCTGCTGTACTATAGCTCCAACCCTCAAACGAATATTTTTATTCTATTGTCCTTCTTATCTGGTTTGAAAAAAAAAAAGGTACAGCTGGGCAGCAAGAGCAACAAGCACTGGTGAGCACCTAACAATGGCTGGAGGCTAAAGGCATCTGACTTGCAGGCAGTAGACTACAGAAAAGTTTAACAATAAAGGGTCAGTGGTCAGGCGGTGTCACAAGGGTTGGGCACTGCATTGTCAGCGCTGACTCGATCCCTCCCATACCACGTGGCCTCCTGAGCATCTCTTGGTATTGCCTGGTTGCCTTGGAGTCCCATAAGCATCTCCAGGTCATCATGGTGCTCCCCAGTGGAGTAGGTCAGAAGCAACACCGCATCACCTGGCCACAAGCCTGGTTGATTAAACTTTGCAGGAAGTGTTCCCTGAGTAGCACTTGAGAGACTCCAAAAGCAGATCATTAAAATTTTTTAACAATTAATAATAAAAAGTAAAAGATACAGACAAACTGCAGTTGCTACCGATTCTCCCTGTGCCTGGCTGAACATGAGGCGCCAGCAGAGGGGGCTTCTTGGTCCCACCCGTCCCAATAAAGCCCTCAGAAGCCAGAAAAGGGTCCTGGAAGCAGCCGGATGAGACTCCGCCCACCACACTAGCCACCATTTTCGCTGGGAAACTGCCTCACAACCAGATTAACAAAGCAAAACCAGTTTGAGCCCAGGTCGCACGCGCATGCGGTCCATTAAAAATAGTGGAAACAGTGATGTCTTTTACGCACTGCATTCCACGATGTGCAGGAAAGTTTGGGAGAGGAGAGATAAAGAGGAGAGATACGATATACAGAACCCGCCAAGTAGTTGAGGTGTGGGAGGGGGGGGAAGGTGGGGACATTGGTGATGGGAGATGGATTTGGGTGGAGGGATGCGTGTTGGAACACGGTAGAACCAAAACTCTACATGAGCATCTTTCAATTGTATGTCTAAAATGGTGTAATAAAATTGGGGGGAGAGGAAATAATAAAATAAAATTAAAATTAAAATAAAGAAGCCAAGCCACAATGTATAAAATAAGAGGGAGAGAGATGCAGAGACAGAGAGAGAGAGACAGAGAGAGGAAACTGAGGTACCTGCTATTAAGGCAGCATGGGGGTGGGCGGGAGGGGGGTGGGGTACATTGGTGGTGGAAATGGGGCACTGGTGGAGGGATGGGTGCTGGAATACTGTATTACCAAGAACCAACTATGAACACCTTTGTAATTGTATGTTTCACTGTGGTATAATAAAAAATTTAAAATAAATAAATAAATAAATAAATAAATAAAGAAGCCAGAAAAACTTCATGCACCACAATCGCAGCCATTTTCTTCTTATTATTATTCTTCCTTTTTTTTTTTTTTTTGCTTTTGGGTCACACCCGGCAATGCTCAGGGGTTACTCCTGGCTCTGCACTCAGGAATTACTCCTGGCGGTGCTCAGGAGACCATATGGGATGCCAGGGATAGAACCCGGGTTGGCATGGGCGGGCCTCGTGCAAGTCAAACGCCCTACCTGCTGGGCTATTGCTCCGGCCCCCTCGCAGTCATTTTCAAGACTGGACTCCACAGCTCCTCACAGCCCCAACCAAGAGAGAAGCCGATTTCAAACTCAGGTATGCAGGTCGCTTCAGCTAAACTCACTAGGCCTTCGTGGAGCTGGAGATGGGAATCCTCCCCCACCCTGTCCCCTCTGGAAGGCCCGTGGGGCCATGCCCACGAACTGTTTCCAGGGCCAATGCAATCAGCTGACTGGCCATGATCCAGAGACGCAGACAAATGACAGAGCTGCTACTGGTTCTCCCTGTGCCAGGCTGACCATGTGTGGCTAAGCAGTCGCACAGTATCTCAAAATCTGGTATATGATGTGCCAGGTATCCATCACATTTGATATTATTACGTATGGGGCATGTAATCACAAGTGTGTGATCACGATGTCCTGTAGGAACATATCAGTAATTTCTTACAGAGTGGTCTCAAATGGCCCAATGGGTCCATTGTAAAATTTAATCTTCTTCATTGACTTTCTTCTAAGAATATATTCCTCAGCCCTATTTAGAGATTTAGCTCCAACAAGCAATATAGAATAGATTATTCAATGTATGCTTGGGATAGGCTCAAACAGAGGTTGAGAAATTTTCAAGTAAGTGTTGTCCGTAGTTGCAGGGGAGGTGCACTACTGTTGACTGGTAGAAGCCCACCACGTTCTAGAAATTCAGGAAGTGAATGAAAGAACACAAGTGGGCCAGATTCGCACATAACAAGCCAGAAAAATGTCATGACTTTATCAGTACCATTCCCATACATGGGCTGTGTTGATCAATATAATTAGTGCCGTCTAAGGAAGCAGTCATGGGGATGGGGGGTGGGTTGAAAATGAGGGTCTTTGGTGGTGGGAGCACACTAAGGGTGAGATTGGTGTTGAATGGTGAATCTTTCTAACAACTGTATTGTGAAAAATCTTTGTACTTTGTAGATCTCGGTGTTTAAATAAAGTAAAAAATAAAACTAAAAAGGTCAAGGAATAGCATGTACTTGGCTCAACAGTCTTACAGATATGAGGCCCAGAATTCAATTCCAGTGTTATAGGGGAAGAGAATGGCCCAGTCTACTCTGTATGTGCACTATAACGGTGGTGCGAACAAGCACCTGACTGGTCTTTATCTGAACCATCGAATTTATCTTTACCTATGTGATTTGATTGGTTGCTTTGTGGAACCAATAGACAGCAAGGAGATGGGTGAGGGAAATGCATAAAAGATGTAAGCACACATCATGGGTTGTGGCAAGTGCAGTCCTGCCTGAGAAAGAAGCTGATGTTGCTGAAGTCACTGAAGTAGCTGCCGAAAGAGAGCTGCCGGGACTCCTGTCCTAAGTAGCGGCTGCTGGTGACCTCTACGAACTGTAAATAAAGTGCCGTAATGCTGAAGATATTAGGGGTCGGTGCGCTATTCTTTCTCACTATCCCCGAGAACTAAGAAGACAGCTGCTTTCACGATTTACAGCCATCTTCACCATTTACACTGTAACACTGGAGCTGCAAAAATTTGAGTTCAAGGTTTTGGTTTGGTTTGGTTAGTTCTTATTTGGGGCCACACCCCACTGTTCTCAGGGTTCACTCCTGGCAGAGCTCTAGGGACCAGTATGCAGTGATGAGGATACAATCCAGGCTAGTTCAAATATTTTACTTCCCTGTCTGCCATAATTCATCCATTAAAATGTTTCACTTAGGGCTGGAGCCATAGCACAGCGGGTAGGGAGTTCCCTTTACATGCAGCAGACCTGAGTTCGATCCCCAGCCTCCCATATGGTCCCCAGAGAACCACTAGAAGTAATTCCTGAGTGCAGAGCCAGGAGTAACCCCTGAGCATTGCCAGATGTGACTCAAAGAGAAAAAAAAAAGTTTCGGTTGGTCCATGAATGGAAGCTTGCTTCAAGTGGAAGGGCAGAGGGCCAGAGCAATAGTCCAGCAGGTAGGGTGTTTTCCTTGCACTTGGTCAACCTGGGTTCAATCCCCAGCATCCCAAGCCCTGCCAGGAGTAACTCCTGAACATTGCTGGGTATGACCCAAAAAAAAAAAAAAAGTGGAAGGGCAGGGGAAGAGCAGTTAAGATAGAGAAGGGGCCACTATGACAATGAAGTTGATGAAGGGATGGGCACCGAACAGTCTATGACTGAAACCCAGTCATGAATAACTTTGCGACTGTGTGCCATACTGTGATTCTATTAAATAAATAAATTTAAAAAATATTTCAGAAGTGAAATGTTACCGTCAGAAATAATCAAATCTTTATATTAGGGATGCATACTTAAATACTTTATGTATTTCCCTACCCACAAAGCAACCAATCAAATTACATAGATAAATCAGACAGTTTGAATAAACACCAACCAGGTGCTTATATGCAGAGCAATGTCTGGGAACCCTTTGCTGTGCCAAGGCTGCAGCCTGGACCCTCTGCTTACCTATAAGCAAAACATACACTTAGCCCATTGGACATTCTCTCTCTCTCTCTCTCTCTCTCTCTCTCTCTCTCTCTCTCTCTCTCTCTCTCTCTCTCTCTCTCTCTCTCTACTCACTCACTCATCTCTCTGGGCCATTAATCTTTACATTAGTGATTGCCCTTCCCCTCATTGTTGGTTTTTGTTATTGTGATGTTAGCCATAGTACTCTCTAGAGAGGTTGCCCATCAGACTGCAGAGCTTACTCACAAGTTGGCTGGACTTTCACCTCCTGGCCTGTTGCAGGACTCCTCTAAGAGCCCCTTTCTCTACCCTGTGGAGGTTTTTCCTGGGGATCTTGGCTCAAAACATTAGCATATAAAAAGACATTGGGTGAGGTGCTGGGAGAAAATACCTGAGGGCATTTGACCCTCCTAGGAGAAGTTTACGTTTGGCTTGCAGCTCCTCCCAGCTCTGCTGGGAGGCTTTGAATTTTCATCTCTAGATAGCCCAGCCCAGAATGGGCTGGGCTGGGGAGTTTGGGCGGATTTCTGGCTATAAGATAAACTGCAAGAAGAAAGAAGCTCTTTTTTTTATCCCCTTTTGCCATTTCGGCTTCCCTTGGCTTTTTTGCTTCTCTCCATTCTCTGTTGGGCCTCAACACGTGGTGGCAGCCATCTTGGCCTGCACCTGGCTGGGGCCTAGCTGGGAACGCAGAGTCCGGAGGTTTTCCCTGCTCTTGGATTGTATATTGGAACCTGTAATAGTAAACCCTTTTAAAACTGCATCGAATTCCTGAGTTTTCATCCATTCCTCGCCTGCTTCGGAGGTAGAAGGGAACTCCGCTTCCCGGCACTGTTGGGGACCCCGCGGTGCTCCCGACACTGGCCCTGCACTCACCCCTTTTTTTAAGTTGCAGTGCTGGCTGGCCACATTCGTTTTTGTGGCACTCACACACACATAGCTGTGTGTGAATCAGAACCAGAACCATAGCTGGCAGCACTGCCAGGCGCACACACAGGCCATGTGGAGCACAGAGGATTTGAACCAGTGCCATGCAGAGCAGCATGGCATCCCTCTGCCATTCCTCAGTACCCAAATATGTATATTGAAACACAAGCCATCACTACAGTTGAAGAATTTGATTAGAGCTTCTTTGAGGTAATCCAACCTTAAATAATTGTGCCTTAAATTATAATTTTAAGACATAAATATAGTGATATTATCTCTTCATTTGACTTTTAATTCTGAAGCTAGATTTTTCCGTTAAACTTATTTTTATTTGAAGACAAAAATCACCCAAAGAGCTAGAAACTGACCCATCTGGAGTACAAAGTGTAGCCATAATGGTATCTGTGGCTTTGATTGATCTACAGCTGGGCATCGATTATCAAGGGGATACCTCTGAGAAATACCCTGATGAGCTCTTCTGTCATTGTTCAAGCACTGTCGAGTATTATTAGACAACCCCAGTTAGTCCTGTCTGCTATCCTCCCGCACAATTTGATTTAGGCTACTGGAACCATGATTGTCTTGTGGTCCACTTTACCCCAAAACATGAAGCAGGGCATGAGTGTGAGGGGATTCTAAACTTTTAAGTCTGTGCCTCTGCGTTATTGTTAGAAGTTAATGAGGACCTTTTCCCTCAGGAACTTAGAAATCAAGGAGGTTTCCAGAGCCTCAGAAGTAAGTCAAGACCCAGGGGATGGATGATTGTGTGTAAAAGCACCCGCCTCGCAGGCATGAAGTCATGAGATCAATCCCCAATGTTGCCCATTTACACTGAGCGGGGTCCCAGGGGCTCAGCTCTCACCACCACACACCACAATGTATGGCCTCCAGTGCACAGCCAAGTGCTCGCACAATAATGACAAGTGTGTAAAATTGGCCAAGCATCACAAAGACCCTGGCAAGCAATACCACTGGAAGGTAGGTGAGCACCACACCTAAGGGTGACCTCTGCGGGGCTGTGTGCAAAGCACCACAACTGATTATGTGATTCCCCAGGGAGCAGCACGCCTGAGCATGAGCAAGCCCGGCCATTGTAACAGCATCAGAGAAAGGGGCTGGGGGAGAGTAGGTGCTGTTTGCCACTCTCCTCTCAGGCCACCTGTCTTCTATCTCTCCCTCCTTTTGTAATCTTTATCATCATCCTTCCGCCCACCAAATGTGAAAACTCCACAGACCAAATTATTTCTAAAGACTTCATTCCACGCTTAAGGTTCCCTACATATATCTTAATTCATTCCATCATATTTCAGGTGTGCCACTGAAGAATTTTGTAACACCACATTGCGTATCTTCACTTATATGAATTATTGTGAGAGTCTGGAGATAGAGAATTATGGAGACGAATAGTAGAAAGATTTTAATGTTCAATGCATATGAACACCGGGGCCAGAGAGATAATACAGGAGGGATGGCATTTTCCTTTCATGCAGTCCACCCGGTTTTGATCCCAGCCATGGGTATCTGCTGAACATAGAGCCAGAATTGATCACTTGATCACTTGAATCCCGTTATTCATCGATTTGCTCGAGCAGGCGCCAGTAACATTTCCATTGGACCCTATCACGTGCCAATGTAGCCCAATGGCATCTGGTTGATTCAGGAATATGAAGAGCCTCAAACCGTTCCTTCAGGGTCTTGACAAGGAAGTCTGACCATCTTGTAGGTGGGAGGCCACGTGATCTTTTGACATCCCGTGGGATCCAGTCGGTAACGGCTCTAGTCCAGCGGTTGTCTCCAAATCGCATTACATGTCCAGCCCATCTGATTTTCGATGCCTTGGCAAACGAGACAGCATCCCTGATTCTGGAATAGCGACGGAGGTCAGAACTCCGGATTCCTTCTCTCACTTGAGTGAGGTGTGATATTCCAAGCATAGCTCTTTCGATTCCTCTCTGGGAGATCCAAATAGCATTCTTATCCTGCTTTCATGGGGCCCAGGTCTCTGAGGCGTATGTTAATGCAGGGAGAACAGTGGAGTCAAAGAGATGTGCCCGGAGCCAGAGGTTCTTTGTCCTTTTAGCTATTTCTTCGATGCCTTTGGAGGCATTCCATGCCACTCTCTTCCTCCTGCGCAGCTCAGGTTTTAGGTCGTTCATCATGTTGATTTCCGACCTAGGTACACATAACTGCTGCATTCAGAGATATTTGTTCCATTGAGAATGAATGGGGCCTCTGGAACTAGTTCATTTCTCATAAACATGGTTTTCTTTAGATTCAGCTGTAGACCTATCTTTCCACATTCTCGGTCGAAGTCAGCCAGCATTTGTGCCACTTGACTAATGTTTGGTGTTATTAGAACCATGTCATCAGCGAAGCGGAGGTGGTGTAGTTGCCGACCATCTATCTTCACTCCCATTCCTTCCCATTCTAATTGTCTCATGATGTTCTCGAGGGTGGCACTGAAGAGTTTTGGTGAAATGGTATCACCCTGTCGAACCCCTCTTTTGACATCAATGATCACTTCTTTGTAGAATGGTGAGATCCTGGTGGTGAATCTGTAATACAGCTCATGAAGGATCTTTATGTATTTGGTTTGAACACCCTGTTTGGCTAGGGCTTCGATGACCACTTCAGTCTCCACAGAATCAAAGGCTTTCTGTAAATCAATGAACATAAGACGGAGAGGCATCTTATACTCCCTACAAACCTCAATGAGCTTGGTTACTATGTGGATATGGTCGATTGTGCTGATTCCTTTCCGGAAGCCTGCTTGCTCGCATGGTTGTCCTTCATCTAGTGTTCTGCTCATCCTGTTCAGGATGACTCGTGTAAACAGCTTGTAGATGACGGACAACAGGCAGGTGGGGCGATAGTTGCCGATGTCGTGAATGTCTCCCTTCTTGAATAGTAAAACTGTCCTGCTGGTTTTCCATTGGGAGGGCACCTTGCATTCAGACAGGTAGCATGTGAAGAGCCGAGCTAGTGTATTGATGAGTACTGACCGCAGATTCTTCAAGTGTTGGGGTCTGACTTTGTCTGGGCCTGGTGCTGTTCTCTTCTTTACCGACGAAATGGCATGTGGGATTTCAGAAGGGAGAACGTTGGGAATGACGTATCCATCCTGTGGAATTTGGTATGTGGGCAGGTGGATGTGGCTATCAAAGAGATTTGAGTATAAGTCCTGGATAATCTTCTCCATTGCCTTTCTGGAAGATGTGATAGATCCATCAGGCGTCGGAGGGCAAGTTATCTTGGTCTTATAGTTGGCGAAGGACAGGCGGGCGGTGCGAATGCTTTTTCCCGGCTTCTGCTGCATCTTCCAGTATTTCTGCTCTTCTGTCTTTGAGGTCTTCTTTTATCACTTCTCTGCACTGTTTAGCAAGCTTGGACGTTAGCATTTGGTCTCCTGAGGCTCTTGCCTTGCCACGTTGGCGAATGAGCTCAAGAGTTTCCGAAGACAAGTGTCCTTTTGAGCCAGTATTACTCCCTTGGATATGTCCATCTTGGACAAAATGGTCTCACCCAAATTTTTCTAATTGTTACCCAAAAGTATATCAATACACACTGTACTAACAGTGTATGAGAGTGTAGACGTTAGCAAACATCAAGACTCGCCATTTTAGTCTTAAAGATGTACTCAACTTTGTTTATGTTGTGTTCTTCCTTTTCGTTGTGATGACAAGGAGTCACGCACAGAACCAGACTCCAGGCTGTTGTATGTGCTGGTATGGTACACCTGGCTGCAAATTTGTTTGCTGGGGCAGAAGTTGCACACTTAACAGTAATGCTTCCACACACCAGATTGTACTTGGCTTACGGGGACATGCCCCATGAACTCGCATCTCATCCTTGCAGGCTTGGGCAACTGGGCTTTCCCTGAGCTCCCATTTTATTCTTTTGACCTTCGTCAATCTCAAGAGGGAAAACAAAAACAAAAAACCTGTGGCAATTTGCGTTACATTGATTGCTGAGTTGTTTTATGTTTGCAGGAGATTAACTTGTTTCTCATGGGGACTGCCCCATTTCGTCTTTGCTTGACGCCTGCATACCCTTGTTGTTGCTTTCCAGTTTTTGTTTTCTACTGGGAATCTGTACCCTTTGCCATCTGTGTCTCAGACAATTTCCCCAGGTGGTCGTGATGCCCTTTCATTTTGTATATAACATTTATTTTTTTTCCTCCCCTGCTTTACAACAGAATATGAAATAAGGCAGGCAGGGTACTTAACAGTTTTCTGCTAAGAAATAGCCTTTCCCACTGTACTTGTAATATTCTGCAAAAAATAATTTAGGATGTATCAGGCAGTTGATTGTGTAATCTTAAATATAAAAAATATTTTTTGTTCTGGCTTCCTGGGACACATACTGGCCAACCGGAAAAGGCTCGCCCTCTCCCCAACAATCTAGCACAGTCTAGTCGACGCTTATGGCTGTGGTTCACAGCTTCATAGTCTGATTTCACGATTTCCAAGGCACCTTCACAAATATTAGGCCATGAATGGATTGGCAACACATCTGCAGTTACTCACACACTGGAGACTTCTCCCTCCTTCCTCCATGAAGGAATACAAGATGAATAAATCGAAAACGCAGCAGATTGTGGCGATTGCATTCCTGTTAACTTTCCTTTGTCTGTAGTTCATAGTTGTGATTCAAGTTCTCAAAATACCCCATTGTGTTTCTACTTCTAAGACTGAGAGTGTGAATTAAATAATTGGGCTTTGTGTGCTACGTATTTTTAAATGACAGAATGCTTTATTTCAAAGCATCATTTTTCCAGGAAAGCAAGAATCACATATATATTTTTCTCCCTGTTGTGTTCTGGGAAACAGAGGCCACTTCTAGCTGTTCTTTACCCAATAGTGTAGGCCTGAAGTTCAATGCTGTGGCCTGGAGCTAAGGATCTGGAGTTTGTGGTGCTCGGCCCCAGCCAGCACTGGGCAGAGCATGCGGTGTCAGGGATGGAAGTTGGGGTTTCACATATGCTCTGCATGTGTACAAGTTACTTTGAGTCATTTTCCCAGCCTAAGAACAACATACGTTTCAGTTTTTTGCAGGGCAAGATTTGGGCCTAAGCAGTCCTCGGAATATCTGTGACTCTGCTCAGGAGTGACACCTGGTAGAGCTTGAGAGAGCTGATACTTGGTGCTGGGATTTGAACCAGGGTCACTATAGAGGCAGACACTTGCAAAGCAAGTCCCTCATTGGTCTCACTGGACCCAGAAATAAAGTACCCATAAAAATGGCTCAGAGGGGTGAGAACATACCTGGAATGTGTAAAACCCTGAGTTTCATCTTGATGACCCCAGGGCCCCCAGCACCCCTTGATGTCGATCCAGTATCCCTTGAGCACATCAGTCCACATATGCCACTGCCAGGCCCACACCACAGGGTCAAGCATCACGTGATAGCAACAAATTACAGTGTTGAGTAGAATGGCTTGAGTTTAAATTCATACTGTCACCTATTATTATGGGAAAGAAGCATTTTGTGGTGTATACTTAATATGAACAGCTTTTTTTCTGTTTTCCTCATTGAAACTTCACTAAATTCTGCCTTTGCAGAATTTCCCAGGGGTCAATGAAAAGAATAGCCACAATCGATGACATTCATTGAACTTTTACCCTGGGCTCCCAGTGCCTGATTGAAGACTATTTCTATCAATGGCCTCAACAACCCTCTCAACAACAAAGTGCTATTGTCTTTTTGATTTCACAAAAGTGATCAGGTAAGGGCTGGAGAAATAGGACAGTGGGTAGGATGCTTATGGTCTCCATAGCCCCGCTAGGGGTGATCTCTGAGTGCAGAGCCAGGAATATGCCCCCAAGTACTGTGGGATGTGGTTCCCAAACAAAGAAAAATGATCAGAAATAGAGAAGCCATGAGTTCAAAACCACATTGTGAATGAAGGGGAAACCGCTATTTCAACCCAGAGAGTGTACGGGTGTGTGAAATGTTCCCCTCCCCCTGAGCTGCACTTCCACCCTCAATCTGCTGTTTGCCAACATGGGTCCTATTTAAAAACAATAAGAACAAGAACCTCGAACAACTATAGCTCTTGCCATGCCTTGTGCGATTGTCATGTTGGAATTCTCCTAGTTGGTAACGTGTGTTTGGCTGTGTATTCTTTGTGAAGCAGCTGGCTGGGCCTTGCACAGTGTTTTTGCAATTGCCAGTAGCAACTTTCCCTACCCCAGTTTCAACAATAACAAATAAGTGTCTCTAGACATTGTTGAGACCTGAGGGAGAGAGTGAAATAATTCCCAGCCGAGACCCACAGTGGTTGGCATCTCCGTGGGGCCATCAAATCCTTCCAATTCTGGAGGAAAGGGAGGGAATCAGGGGACATTGGTGGTGGGAAGTGGGCACTGGGGGAGGGATGGATGCTGGAACACTGTATGACTGAAACCCAAACATGAACATCTTTGTAATTGTATATCTCACAGTGGTATAATAAAAAAAGTTTTAAAAAAATCCTTTCAATAGCCTGTCACAGCACGGCTGGCATCATTTTCTTTCTGCTCACTCCCACCCATTCAGTGCCCTGTAATCTAATCACCCAGAAAATGAATGGAAAAGACAATTCATAATCTGGATCAGGCTCATTATTTCTAATTGTGTTACTCACAGATACCCATCAGCTTTGGCGGCTCGGCCGTGCTCGGGTTGGGACCTTTGGGGAGGAAGGGGGAATAATCTCCCGTTCGGTCAGGTCTGCCCAGGATGGGGAGGATTGGTGGAAGTCCTGAGGCCTTCATTTAGTTCGCAGGTCACTCCACAGTGTATTACTGGACCCACTGCACAATGTCAGGCAGGGCTCTGGACCCCGCACGTGAGACTGTCAAAGAGGCAAAGCCTTTTAGTCACAATCTGGAGGTCGTGGAGATGTTAGAAACAGACTATAAGCAAATATTGACACTAGTTAGCTTTCAGATACTGTGAAGTGTTCCACAAATGATATACATATATATAATATACATATATATAATATACATACATAATATATACATAATATAATATATATATAAAATCAAAGTGCACTGTGCTAATGAGAGTGGGTTAGCATGCTCAGTTTAGCATGTTTTATTTAGCATGTATATTAGAGATTGGGGGGTACGGGGGTAGGCAGGAGGAGAGACAGTACAAGGGATTAAGGCATTGCCTTGGAGGAGGCGGACCCTGTTTGGTACCTGCTATTGTAGGTGGCTCCCAGAGCACAAAGCCAGAAGTGGTCCTTGAGCACCACCAGGTGTGGTCCTTCTCCCCCACCCTCCACAAAAAAAATAAGATTTGTTTTCATTTGTTTTGGTGGATCATACCCAAGGGTGCTCAAAGATTACAGTGTGGGGACTATTTCAAGGTTGGCCACACACCAGTCGAGTGCCTCCACCACTATACTGGCTGTCCAGCCCTTAATAAGGATGCTAAAGGAAGCCTTGTAGGACTGAGCTTATAGAGTCTGGGAGAAAAAGGCGCAGACAACTACAGGAACTGAAAAGTAATCAGTGGGTGTTGAGGATGGATGAAGGGAGATGGGCTGACAAGGAAGAGGCACGAGGGAATTGCTAGGGCTTTAAAATGCTCTGTATCTTGAAAATACTTGGTCATACAACTGGACGATCTATTAGTTCCCTACCACAGCAACACATAGGGTGGATCTTGACTGTATATAAACGTAAGTCAATAAGCCCAGTTCTCTCTCTCTCTCTCTCTCTCTCTCTCTCTCTCTCTCTCTCTCTCTCTCTCTCTCTCTGTCTCTCTCAGGACAGGTCATTCCTATGGAGGAAAAGGAGAGGGCTTCTGAGTGCAGAAGACTGAGTCAGAGCGTGAGGTCAATTGAAGAGAAATCACAGTAGCCCGCCCTCGGTTACCTCAGTACTGTGGGAAGATGGATTCTAACAGGGCATGTTTACACACAGGGAGGTGACCAGCCAGCCAGACCTACCTAGGAACCAATAACTGGCTCTGCTAGAAGCAGGAAAGGTGTTGAGCATTGCTCAGGCCAGCTTGACGCTCTTTGTTCACCTCCCTCAGGGGAAAATTGTTTGATCTGCCCTCTCTGTATTGAGAGCTGTGGAGACAGGGCAGAGCTCACCAGAAGCTCACCCAGGGCCTCTTCAGAGGTGTGTGGGCCTCTGCGTGGGCAGCCCAACCCTGTTACACTGTCCCCACCCCAATCACCTGTGGCAGGCAAGGCTGAGTCTATGTGGCGTAATGAAACTCCGCTTCTCTGAGAACAGGCAGCTCCTGTAGGAAAAAAACTCTTAGGGTCACTTTAAATTTTTTTTTCCACAAGGCATGTTTGTCTGCCTAATCCTGTCAGGAAGAAGATATGGCCAGAGCAGCATACTGAAAGGGTTCCTCAGATGACTGTGGTACTTCAGTCTCTGGAACACTGTTTCTATCAACCGACTGGACTTTAAAAATGCACTGTGGTGCTGATTCCAGGTATAACGAGGCAGGAGAACAAAGCCTTCTCCAGGATCCTAGAATACCAGCACCTCTGACTCTCTAAGAAATGAAGTCAGTCAAATCAGTGGCTCAGAGCCTGAGAGAGACAAGGTCCACTAGGCCAGTCTCAGATTGAAAAAAGAACTGCTGCAACAAAGAGCATTTCCCTGTCAAATGAGGAGCGTCTTCCAGTCTTCTCCCTTCCATTCTTAAGACACGAGAATTAGTATTTCTTTGAGTCAGAGCAGTCCTTTGTTGTAGTCAGTTCTTTTGATCTGATTCAAGACAGGTGGGACCTAATCCTTTTAGACACTGAGCTATTGATCTGACTGTACTTCCTAAACAGTCAACAGTTGCTCTGTTCTAACATCAAGAAGAAAGAGTTGATTCTTTTCTGTTTATTAGTACATATAGTCTATAAATACTATTTCTTAGGATGGAGGAGAATGAAAGACTTGACTTCTGTCCTCATTGTCTTGCTTGAAGCATGTCGTTGAAAATCCTCTGAGGTGTAGAACTCTCCAGCCACCCACTGTTATTTGTCTTAAGGCAACAGCTTCTAAGTCTACCAGAATTTCCTCCCCTCCCCAAAGAATTCTGTATTATGTCTGGTCCCTGACTGACTCTGTGCAGGTGTGAACATAGAGAAATGGTTTGAAAGAGATGAAAGAAACAGAGGAAGAAGAGGAGGCAGCATGATTGATTATATCATTGCATTTCTTCACATTTTTCTTTGACTCATCTTCGCTCATTCTACCCTGAAACATGCAATACAATGCCCTTGATGCTGACGATCTCTTGGTATTCTTTGGTGAATTTGGGCTAGAGAGATAGTAAGGAGGTTCAGGATCTTGCCTTGTATGCAATTTACTCGTTTGATTTCCCAGCACTGCATATGATCCCCAGAATACCTCCAGGATTAATCTCTGAAGACAGAATCAGAAGCAAGCCCCGAGTACTGTGGGGTGTGGCCCAATCCCCACCGCCATTGTTTTGTTGAAGGCGGGGCAGGCAGAGAGAGGAGACAGAGACAGAGAGACCTCAACAGACATGCTTTGGAAGCAGAAGAACCAGATTCTATCACCAGCACTGTCTGGTTTCCTGAGTACCACTAGTAGTAACCTCCAAGCAGTGAGCCCAGAGAAGAACCTGAGCATGGCTGGGTGTGGCAATAATAATAATAAGAAGAAGAAGAAGTAAGTCACTCCCCATTTGCTCCTCACAACACAAAGCTAATCTTTGTTTGTAGCTGTGCTCTTCCCATAAAGATTCTCTTACAGACAATATTTGCCTTCATTCTGCTAGCATCAAGCTTAGCAACAAGGAGTCTTAAGTTTTGCATTGGCAGTTGGGTATCAGCTGCTGCTTGATTGACTAAGCCAACCCTCCTAAGAACGGACTCAAGACGTATCTCAAGCAAGCTAGAACTACATCTCCTTTATCTCCCCTTCGCCTGAATAATAATGTGACTGTAATTCAGTCACTCTATTATAATAGCCTGAATAATAGTCTTGACTATCATTGGTTTGCAGCATGTTATTTTTGTACTGGCTTCATAAGAGACTATCCTCTATGCTATAAGCCTGTGAAATATTATGATTAGTTCTAGAAACTGTAATTCCCAGTGAGCCTATATTTAATAAATTACCAGCGAAGATCATCTTCGTCTCTAACCACCATTTTCTTCCATACAAAACATAATATCAAAGAGTAGTCTTGTGTCTATTATTTTTCAAAGGTAAAACATGTATATTGGGATGATGAATTTTTGTTTCTTTTCCTAAATGGAACCATCCCGTGTTCATACTTTGCATTGTAAACCTACAGAATACTATAGGTCTTCTAAAGTTTCATAAAGCTGAAAGCATAGCACTATAAGTTAGAGAAAAGAATCCTGTTGAAATGCTCTGGAAGGGCCAGAGAGATAGCTCAATGGGCTGGAACACACTCTTTACATGTAGTCGCACATAACATCCAGGTTTGGTCCTTTATACCACATAGTCTCCGGGCACTGAGGTCAGAATAGCCTCTGACCTCCACTGCATGTGACTATACACACACTGAAATTAAATCCAAACCTCCCAAAAATACAGTTCAGGATGGGGGAGGAGGGGGGGGGAATGGCTTTATCCTAGGAATTTGCTATTTCTAAGGGTTTTAAAGCCAAGGTGTATTTTTTATTATTAATTAATACAACAAATATCTATGGTCACTGCTCTCCTGGACTCCTTTGATCAGGGAGAAAGATGAATTAGCCAATGTGCACCATCCGTCTAGTCATGACAGTAGTGAGGTATGCAGAGCATGACAGGAAAACAGGGAAAACATGCTCAGCATGGAAAGTTCAGGATAAAGGTTGACGGAGAAAGTGATCCTATAGTTATGCCTTGAGAGACATAAGCTAGTGGAGGTGGGAAAAAGCAGGGCTTTTAAAAAATCATGATTTAAAGATATATATATATATATATATGTATATATATGTATATATATATTTAAACATATAATGTGTATATATAGGGGCTGGAGCGATAGCCTGGTAGGGCCTTTGCCTTGCACGCGATTGGCCCATGCCGACCCGGTTCGATCCCGGCATCCCATATGGTCCCCTGAGCACCGCCAGGAGTAATTCCTGAGTGCAGAGCCAGGAGTAACACCTGAACATCACCGGGTGTGACCCAAAAAAAAAAATGTGTATATATATATATAAAATTTATTTAAAAGTATAATTTTGGAACAAACAATACCTCTTGGATACTGAAAGCTGTTCAAAATGGCCATAAGCAAACCTAGAGAGGTGGAGCAGAGTTAAGTGATAAAGATCTGACAACTATGCATGTTTGAAGTGAACCTCAACAGCAACAGAAAATCACTAGAGCATGTTAAGCAGGATCACGGGGATGATGGGTATTAGGTTTGTGTTTTAGAAAGGTTAGAGAGACTGGCAGGAAGTGTTTAAGTTCATTTTACCAAAGCCCTTTTCATGCTGTCAGTGTCTGGGGACAGATCACATGAGGCCTAGTTGGAATGGACAGATAAAGACATGGATGGGGGGGCTGGAACAATAGTATAGTGGGGGAGAGCATTTGCCTTGCACACGGCCAACCTGGGTTCGATCTCTGGCATCCCATATGATCCCCAAGCACCACCAGGAATAATTCCTGAGTGCAGAGACAGAAGTAACCCCCTGAGCATTGCTGGGGTTAAAATAATAATAATAATAATAATAATAACAGCAACAAAATATTATTTTGTTATTCACTATCACTATCACTATCTTCCCGTTCATCATCTATTTGCTCGAGCGGGCACCAGTAATACCTCCATGTGTCCTGTTTCATGCTAGTAGAACCCAAAGGCATCCGCTTGATCCAGGAACATAAAGAGCCTCAAACCATTATATTAGGTCATGGGAATGACCTAATATAAATGTTACTGGTATTTGGCATATCAAATACGACACGAGGCAGCTTGCCAGGCTTGCCGTGCAGGTGGCATACTCTTGTAGTCACCTCAATAATAACAATAATAATAACAATAATGGAAATAATAGAAATATGGATGAATGGGCAGACAGGTATGCACAAGCTCAGATTCCTTCTCCCAAGTCTTCAGCTCCATGGAGGGAAATCCTGGTGACGAAAGGTATGGGCTGTCCTAGGCTTGCAATAACTTATCCTCCACACCACAGGGAGTCCATCGTGAAGGTAAGACTGGGGGTTGGAGAGAGCTCAATGCACAGGTTTTGATCCCACCTGGGTTGGCTCACCAGCACCACAAGGCCCTGAGTACTGCGATGCTCAGCGGGTAAGGCACTTGCCTTGCTGCTGATGGTGCTTTGGCATGAAATAACCTTTTATTAAAATATGGGGCTATTGGTCGAGCCTGGTGGCCCTGCCCGGAGCCGCCCACAGGCCAGCATACAGGGCCTCACAGACGGCTGGGGAGGCTGGCGCTCAGGTCGCGCCGGGCCTAGCTGACCATGGAACCCCGAGGAGGGCAGATGGGTTTGGAAGTGGGCCCGTCGCCTCTGAGGGGTCCTGGAAGTGGCCAGATGAGACTCGCCCATCACACTAGCCACCATTTTTGCTGTCCGGACGCTGGGAAACTGCCTCACGACCAGATCAACAGAGCAAAACCAGTTTGAGCCAGGTCGCGCGGCCACTTGCGGCCGCGCAGTCCACTGAAATAGTGAAACAGTAATGTCTTTTAATGCACTGCATTCCACGAAGAGCAGGAAAGTTTGTTGCGAAGGAGATATAAAGAGGAAAGAAATGACATACAGAACCTGCCAAGTGGTTGAGGTGCGGGAGGGGGAGAGAGGTGGGGACATTGGTGATGGAAGATGGGTTTGGGCAGAGGGTGCGTGTTGGAACACTGTAGAACCAAAGCTCTACATGAGCATCTTTCAATTTAAAAAAAAAAAAAAAAAAAAGGTGGGGCCGGAGCGATAGCCCAGCGGGTAGGGCGTTGTCTTGCACGCGGCCGGCCTGTGCCGGCCCGGGTTCAATCCCCGGCATCCCATATGGTCCCCCGAGCACTGTCAGGAGTAATTTCTGAGTGCAAAGCCAGGAGTAACCCCTGAGCGTCGCCGGTGTGACCTAAAAAGCAAAAAAAAAAAATAAATAAAAAAAATAAAAAAAGGTGGAATCTACCACAAATATGTGGGAATCAGTGGTTAGGTAAGACAGAGAAGGGAACAGTGTGCTAATATTTGTTAAAAGTGATAATGCCAGCCTAGAACTGAGCATTGAATATAGGAAAAAAGATATACATGATAATCTCTAAATGTATGTATTGCAATCCACAATGTGTAAGAGAAGAGAGAAAGAGAGAGAGAGAAGAGATAAAGAACTTGCCATAGAGGTAGGCTAGGGGAGGGGGAAGGGAAGTGGGGACATTGGTGGTGGGAAATGGGCACTGGTGGAGGGATGGGTGCTGGAACACTGTATGACGGAAACCCAAACATGAACATCTTTGTAATTGTATATCACATCGGTGTAATAAAATATTTAAAAAATATATGGGGCTATGTTGGATCAAAGGGCTGAAGCGATAGTGACTTACCCACTGTATTGCTCCAGATCCTCTTCATGAATTTTATCTATACTCTAGAACACAGTTCTGTTTTCTTTTCTTCTCTCTCTCTCTCTCTCTCTCTCTCTCTCTCTCTCTCTCTCTCTCTATCTCTCTCTCTAAGTTTTTGGTCCACACTCAGCAGTGCTCAGGGCTTACTTCTGGTTCGACACTTAGGAATTATTCCTGGTGGTACTCAGGGGACCATACGGGATGCTGGGGACTGAACCCGAGTTAACTGGTGCAAAGCAAATGACCTACCCACTGTATTATTTCTCTGGCCCCAAAGTTCTGTTTTTTTAAGTACTGTGATGAACTAGTTTTGACAGATTAAAACATGAATTGCTAAAACTCACCATCGTGACCATTATCAATTAAAATCGAGCATTCACAAAGACACCGCTTGGCACCATCTGTCCAGGTATCAGCAATCAGACTTTAGGATCAATTACTGCACTTCTAATGACTGCTATAGTTTCATCTTTCGAAAAATATTGAGGCTTTGACAGTAAGTATTGACCCATCATTACTCTCTGATTCTACAGATCCATTTATGGGCCATGTTACAAGCACTCAGTAAAACACTTAGCTGCAAATACTTCCTCAAATCCTATTCTTTATGCTGCCAGAATGCAAGGTTAAAACCAGCCACTTCAGATTCTTACTTTAAACTTAGTATAACAGGGCTATATTTTAGATGTTATTAATATGTCTAAATCACATGATATTGCGTTCAAATTCTTCTGCTGTTATACAAAGGAACACAACCGGTCTTTCCCAGGTGAAGTGATTCAATACTCATTTGTTGAGTGTCTATTTCAGGACAGGCATGGTATGTAATTGTAATAGACAGGCGAGAGTTCTGAAGAAATAGAACCAGCAGCCTTCCGCTCTCCGGCATCCAGCAGTAGTAGGGACAAATAGATACACTGTCAAGTTCTGTGGGTTCTGAGCAATGAGCTGGAGGGTGGTGCTGGGTGGGGGTAGGCTTACCAGATAATGATGAAAAGTAACATGACCGAGAAGAACCTGGCCCTGGAGGCGGCTCAGTGAACATGCTTAGCATGTATGAGATGCTGGGTTTGATTCCCTTGTATCCAACAGAGAGCGAAAGATAGTCATGTGGAAAAGATAAGAGCCTTTTAGTACGGAAGTGCAAGGAAAGGGTTTACTGACAAGTGCTGGCGAGCTGGAAAGAGGGAATACTAGGGTTAGGGACGTGAGAACAAGCAGCAAGCCCGGAGCCAGGAATGTGGTGGAGACCACTAGATCTGCAGGTCTATTGTACAAGATTTGCTTTTTACAGAAATAGAAAAATAAACTGCATGGAACAGTGTGCTAACAATTGCCGAGGGTACTAATGCCAACCTAGAACTGAGCATTAAATAGAGGCAAAAAGATACACATGACAACCCTTTAATGTATGTTCTGTAATCCATAGTCTGGAAGGGAAGGAAAAGAGAAAGAGAGAGAGAAAGGGAAAGAAATAAAGAACCTGCCATGGAGGAGGGCTGGGGGAGGGGAGGGAACCGGGGACATTGGGGGTGGGAGATGGGCACTGGTGGCGGGATGGGTGCTGGAACACTGTATGACCAAACCCAAATATGAACTTTTTAATTGTATATCTTTGTAATTGTAAAAATAAAAAATTTAAAAAAAAGAAAAATAAACTGCAAACACAGATCACTAGATCAAACCTAATAGAGCCCAGGACAGAATGTGAAAAAATTTAATGTGAGGGGGTGAGGAGGGGGAGAAGAGAGGGATATGAGAATTCCTATTTTGTAAATTAGGATGTATGCTGCAATTGTAATCTGATGAGACTGAAATGCATTCTACTCTTTCTCATTGTAAACACAAAAGAAAAACACTGAATTCAAATTCCAAAAATGGAATAACAAAAACTGGTGGGGGTGGGAGAACCTGAGAACAATATCCTCTGCTGTTCACAATATCCTCTGCTGTTCACGCACACAAAAGTTCATGTACACGAAGAAATCAAATGACAGAGGAACAAATTGAAACTCCTGGCTCTAGGTTTTCACCTATATCTCTTCTGTACTTTGAGACAATTAGGCTGAAGTCATTTTGATCTAACAGATGTGTGATTGCAAAGGGGTGGTAGAACTTTTTTTCAAGGGCTTCGATAAAATATATCTTGTGCTCTGTAATAGAAGCCCAAGGTGGCAGATTTTGGGCTCAGTCGCCTTCCTGATTGTTACATTTTTAAATAACCAACATCCGTTTTTCTTGGAACAGGCAGTCCCTGTCAAGGTTTCATTGTTTCACATTAATGTAGCTTTTTTCCTAACCACTTCCTGTAAGCCAGACAGTTCAAATAGATCCCTAAAGAGATCTCCTGGCCACCCAGGCCGCTGCCAGTTTGGCGGTTACTTAGCTAGGGCCTTGCTCAATCAGCTTTCTGGACCGCTTGCATGAATTGGATTTTCATTAGAGACATAGTGAACATTTCCTGAGGAAAAGTCACTTTAGAGGGAATGACCCAGACTGCCTCTCAGCATACAGCGACACAGAATCTACAAATAATGAAAAGACGCATTCCTTGGAGAATCAAAAGAGGCAGGTAGGTATTTCTTTTACACATCACTCTGAGACGAGCTAAAGAAACCCTTTCAGGACCGGAGAGATAAGACAGTGGGTAGGGCGTTTGCCTTGCACTGCAGACCCAGGTTATATTCCAGGCACCCCCTAAAGTCCCCTGAGCCCCGTCAGGCGTAATCCCGGAACAGAGCCAGGAGCAAACCCGACCACAGCCGGGCATGGCCAACCCCCCAAAATAAGCCCTCTCAGATCCACCAAGAGCTCCAGGGGAAGGGTTGGAGGGGTGGGAATGGGGGGCTAGGGTACTCCAGCCCTAGAAACTAAAGCCCTTTAGGTTTGCTGTTTGACCACCGGGCGCTGAATTATTATTCCCGAGACCTCGCACACAGTAGGAGTCTTATATACCTTAGCTGGAGAGAGGGCATCTATTTCTGTTAACTCTTATTACCTCATCATGGGAAAATAATGATTACGGCCCCAGAGTCCAGGATTATAATTGCGTAACTGCACCAACCCGCTACTCAGGGCACAATAATCAGTTGGCTGCAAAGGTCGCAGGAACTAGAGAGGCACCGCTAGGTGAGTTCCCTTCCCCCATGGCTCTAGGGCCCACGCAGTCCCGTTCTCCACGGACCGAGAACCCACAAGCGCCAGCTCCCCGACCACCTCCTAGCCGGGCGGAGAGACCGACCCTCTCCCTAAACTTCCGCCCCCCCAGGAATTCCCCTAATCCGGGTTTCCATGGGGGCGGGGCACAACTCGGAATCATTGTCTGCTCCGCCCGCTCCGCCCCACCCCCTGGCCCCGCCCCGTCTGACGTCCCCCTCCGAACTCCGGGGGCCCCCTGCGATCGGTCTGCGCTCCTCCCGCTGTGCCCGCCACTTCCCCAACCCGGACCGCGGGGCGCGCACGGCGCGGGGAGAAGAGAGAGCGCCGCGCCGGAGGCGCAATCTCCAGGGCCCCGGCGGGTGAGGGGCGGGGCCTAGAGAGCGAGGTGGGGCCTGGAGACAGAGGGGCGGGACCTAGAGAGCGGACGGGCGGGGCCTGGCGTTCGGGGGCGGGGTCTTGTGTGACGGGGCGGGGCCTGCTGTCAGGGGGCGGGGCGGGCAGCTTCTGGGCGCCGGGACTACCGGGCCACTCGGTCCGCGACCCCCCACCCGTTCGGCCGCCCGGCGAGTTTTGTGCGCCCGCCGGGCAGGCGCAGCCAGACGGAGGGGGAGTGGCCCGCTTCGGGCCGGCCGGCGCCGGGGGTGAGGCTGCCGGGTAGGGGGTGGGGGGGCGTCCGAGGGGCCGAGCATCCCGGCCCTCGGCCCTCCGGCCCCCGACGCCGCCCCCCCGGCCCTCCGGTCCCCCGCCGGGCTGCCGCCGCTCCCCACCGCGACCCCCCGGCCGCCTTCGGAGTCCGACGCGGTAAGTGCGACTAGCTCCGGGCGTCGGTTGGGGTGGGTGAGGGAGCCACCGCGCCGGCAGGCCCGCTCCCACCCCCGCCCGCCGCCGAGCCCCCTCCGGGCCCTGCAAACGGCGCCGCCACCGGCGCCCAGTCCCGAGCGGCGGGCCAGGACGGGCTTTGCCCAGCCTTGGCTCCCCGGGGTTCGAACCCCGGCCCGGACGCTCAGCCGTGCCCGCCGCCCGCGGAGTTGTGCAAAGTTGTGGGCGCGGCGTGGGTGGCCGGCGGCTGAGAGCGCGGGCTCCCTCCTCGCGTCGCCGGCCCCTTGCAGCCGGCTGGAAACCATTTGCTGTTGGCTTGCATTGTTAGCCCACTGTATATCATAATCGAAGTTTGTAAGAACTTGCCTCGCTTCCTAGTCGGTGATTTGATTTCAGGAAGAAACTGGCGTGCGGGTTTTGCAAACTTTTTTTCCCCCCCCTCTAGGCATTTCACTGCCTGGGATCAGAAGTTAGCGCTCTCAAAGAGTTCTTCGCATTCGATTTTTTTTTTTTTTTTTTTGGCAAATATTTAGCTGATAGTCGATGCATTAGAACATGCAGAAGGTACACTAGGGATATACAAAGGCTTTCTCTCACCCCTGGTCAGCTGATTGTGCATCATTGCAGAGATTAGGTGCAAGGACTTGATTTTTTTTCTCCCCTTTTTTTTAATGAAACGTGTGTAATGCAGTGACCAGCCTCCACTCTGTGTCATTGCCCCCTGATGGAAAAAGTTGCGGGTTTTTTTTTTTTTTTTTTACTTTTTAGGTCACTGCAGTGATCTTTCTCGTTCTAAGCACTTTGGGATTTGAATACTACGCGAACATGTACGTGTCATGACTCTTAAGTACTTTCACACAAAGGTGAACGGGTGCTTTTGGGTAATGGGGCAGTTTTGGGAAATCAGAATGACGTTGTAAGAAGAGGGAACTTAATATCTGCAGCATATAATTGCAGAAGTGATTGGGAGCATTATAGTGCCCATCGAGGGAGAAGGAGAAGGCAGCAAAAGCGAGTAATTTAAGGCAGAGCAGGGGAAGGAAGAAAAACATGTCAAGGGAAAGATAATAGTAATGGGGAACTCTTAAGACGTGTACCAGGGAAGGAAGTACAGTGAGAGAACATGTGTCGGTGTGTTTCTAATTCCGAGATTTAACAAACCTAAGCAGGCAGGCAGAAGGAGTTTTCTAGTAATGAGGCCCAAGAGAAGTTTGTGCCCGTGGGCCTGCCGTAAACACAGTGTGTGTGGCTGATGTAATTAACGACGATAAAATATCCCTATGGAAAAAAAGGAGTTCTGGATGAGTCTTCCGTGTGGGACCCCAAGAGAACGAGGAAGAGACTTTCTCTGAAGACTTACCTTGATCCATTTGTAACTGCAAGAACAATACTTCCCAAACTCTTTAGGGAATGAGAAATGAATAATTTATTTATTAAACTAAAATGCTCAGGACAAGTAAGTTTGAGAGAACTCTGTTCCACGAGGTTTTTTGGGGCGGGGAGTGGTGGAGAGCGGTGGCCATGGTGTGGGGGTGCGCACCAGCCATCCAGTGCTTCTGGTTCAACCCAGCGCCTCAACTCGCAGGCATGTGCGCAGGCTCTCGGAGCTCTCCCTGGCCCTGCTTGTGTATGTGTTGCCGTAGAATTAAGGTAATAAGATGATAAGCCATTGTCTGGGCGCCTGACTTGACCGGGGAATTCCACTGGCTGCAGGCCCTTCAGTCACCTCCCCTGCCCTTCCCTAGTTTTCGTTGCTCCCCTTCTTGGTTAATGTTGAAGTTTGTTCTTTCAAAGGCGGATATATTTGTCCGCCTTTCCCAAACTTGATTTGACTTTGGGGGTATAACTCGATACCCCTGACTCAACCCTTGCAGACATATGTGGGCCGACTACAGTTGACCTCAGGAGTTTTTCCTGTAGCTGCAGTTTGATAAGAATCAGAGCTCAGTAAGTGTGCAGGTTGAGGGTGGCCAGTTTTATAAGATCCAAAGTGAACGCACTCTGAAAGTCGGGAACTAAGAAAGAGATTTCTTTCCCCGCCTTAGTTCTCAGTTTCATTTTTCTGCAAGTTTTGTAAGAAACCAGATGATCTCTAAGCTTTTTCTGTTCTGTGTCTAGGGGTATTAGGGGTTTAGAGTTAGACCAAGTTTAGGTTAAGAGTTTCTTACCGACTCAGGAATATTGCAAGAATTAAGCGTATGGTTAACACACCCCCTTTAACACTGCAGATGGTTTAAGTGTACCACCAAACCCTAGAATTCTGCAGTGCTGAGAACCTTTAGGAAACTTTACATCTCAGCTAGACTCTTTACATCATGAAGAGTAAAGATTTGAAGTTGGGTGTTCACATAAGGCATGTTCTTTCCAGTGACGTAAAATAATTTCTTGATTCTGGTCTTGGGTGGGTTTTTTGTTTTTGGGGGCCACAGCTAGCAGGTGTTCTCAGGGACCTCTCCTGATGGTTTCCAGGGACCGTCTGTAGTACCAGGGATTGAACAAGGGTTGGCTGTGTGCAGAGCAAGAATCTTACCCACGGTACTATCTTTCGGACTCACCGATTCTGGTTTGTTTTTTTATTCAGTACATCAGATGTTGGTTGTCTAGTAGGTATATGGTAGACGAAAAATAGCTTTAAGGACGCAAATGAAATAATTTATCAGGGATTCTTTACTGTGTAGTTTTATTCTCCATTTAATGACTTAAAGCCATGAAAGTTTGATGGCAAGAGTGCTGGACCAGTAGGGGCAGCCAGAGAGTCTGGTCTATGTTAGAATTTGGTGCCCCAGACTGTACAGTTGTAAGCAAACGTGGAAGAGATGTGATGATGCACATCTGCTCTCCAAGGCTTCTCTGCCCGGATTTGACCCCTGTACTTTTCACTGTCATTTCGTTGGTCAGGCAAGTCATGTGACTGTGCAGCCAAGGTGGTGAAGAACAAAAAGGAGGTGAAAAATTGCAGTTCTGTCTTGTACCCAGGAGAACGCTGCCATTAACAGTGTTAACGACAGACATTCTACACCAAGGAAATATTCTTAGCACAAAACTTAAATAAGTAGATTCAGATTCTGCTTTTCAGTCTTCTACTATTTAGGAAACAGCATTTCTTTTCTGTTTACATGTGCGCGTTTCATTCGTTGTGGTTTGGGGGCCACACTCGGAGGTGCAGGCAGGGGAACCTACTCTGAGCCTAATTAGCGTTCAGGGTCACTCTCAGCAGTGCTCGTCGAACCTGTGGGGGCTCAGCAGGGTCCCCAACAGATATTGGGGTTCGGCAGGGTCCCCTGGCATGTTTGGGGCAACAACCATCCCCCACGCAAACACTGATGAACAAAGGAACAACAAACACCACAGGCTCCTTGATAGTACTTTATTCAAGTCAAGTCTGCTCTTGAAAATCCTCCCTAAAGCTTGGGGTTGGGAGATGCACGAGGTGAATCAGCCTTAATGGGGGCAGTCTGCCAGTGACCTCCTCCCAGGGATGGAATCCTGCCCTGGGGCTATAGAACTGCCCAGGACAGAGCAGAATCCTAGCGGGTTGTTTTCTCATTTCCTTAACTGGTAAACAGCCATCTTAATAATATTTCTAGACATTTTGTGTAAACACAGTAAGAGATACAGACATTTATAAAGGGTGGCTTTTCCTGGGAACATCTCGCTATATATTCCAGACTACAGTCCTCAGGCCAACTTTTATCCTAAACCCAACTGGTCCAAAATCAGCTGCTTATCTTTGGGTCAGGGCAGAGTTTGTCCCATGACCGTACTCTTAGCTCATTATACTGCTCAGGGCCCTTTGTCCTTCCCATGTCGAGGCCAGTGTAGCTTATTCATGGCTTGCCCTGGGTCCATCTGAGTCTCAGACGGACCCTTCTTTTGCAGTGTAAGGAACTAGAATCAATCTAAGAGCAATTGAGGTTGTAACTTAGGGAATATGACGGATGCCCAGAAGTTAATTATTTCAGAGAAATATTTCAGTTAATTAATTCCTGTATCATAAATGCATAACTTGAACTATTTTCCTGTGTCTATACAAAAAATGCCTTTGCTGTAGGATAAGAATATGCAAAGGGCATACAGGAACGAGTACAACAACATTTCACTTAAAATACAAAACCCAAGGCTGGCAAGTAGGAGACAGGACTGTCACCAAAGGGTAATCCAACAGAACCCGGCACCCAGCTTGCAAGCATGTACTCAGGCTCATAGAGAGCCCCTGGCCCTGCGTGTGTAGGTGTTATCATAGAATTATGCTAATAAATGATAGAAGGCATCTTTTTATTTAACTACATATTAAATTATCTTGAAGACCCCATAATTAGAGGAACTATTTCGACCTGATAGAATATTTTTTTTTAATCTATAGGAATGTCAGCACATTTCAGTATTTATAATCACTGTATCACTGTCTTCCCGTTCATCATCGATTTGCTTGAGCGGGCCCCAGTAACATCTCCATATGTCCTGTCTCATGCTAGTAGAGCCCAAGGGCATCTGCTTGCTCCAGGAACATAAAGAGCCTCAATCCATTCTGGAATGAGGTTTATAATTGTTACTGGTATTTGGCATATCAAATACAACACGGGTAGCTTGCCAGGCTCTGCCGTGCAGGTAGCATACTCTTGTAGGCATCTCTAAGTCCAGCATTTATTGATGAATTGCGTGGCCAAGCGGCCGCTCGAGCCGGGCTGTGATAGGCTGGTCTGCTGGGTGGAGTTCTGACGAGAGAGAAGTCCAGATGTGGAAAATGGAGGCCCTCATGGAGTGGGGGGGGGGGTCGTCTGGCTTGTTGCGAGGCTCTGCTGGGGTGGTGGGCCAGGGCTAGAACCCACCATCCCTCCCGGGCGCCTCGTGAGCGGCTGGTCACAGGGAGAGCCAGTAGCAGCTCTGCCCCATGTCTGCGAGTCTCAGTATTTATAATGTCAGGATATTTTGCATAAAAATTGTGATAATTAGGCTTATGGTTTTATTAATTGCAGTAGAAGAGACAAGCTTTACTTCAAAATTATATACATTTTTATTCCTCTGAAGTCTTAAGATTAGGAATGTAATTTTTTTTAAATTTTATTTATTTTTTAATTGAATCACAGTGAGATCACTTCACTTGTATCACTTGTCTTCCCAGTCATCAGTTTGCTCGAGCAGGCGCCAGTAACATCTCCATTCGTTGGGAATGAGGTCCATTTTTGTTACTGTTTTTGGCATAACGAATACACCACCGGTAACTTGACAGGTAAAAGATTGCTCGTGATTGGGTTTCAGTCATATAATGTTCCAACACCTGTCCCATCACCAGTTTACATTTCCCATCCCAGTGTCCCCAGTTTCTCTCACCCCCAGCTCTATGGCAGGTACTTCTGTCTCTCTCTGTCTCTCTGTCTCTTTCTCTCTCCCCTTTTGCAGAACACTCTTTAAACATCACGTGACTTTTTTATTAGATGTTTGAAACTGTTAAGCCGCTGTGTTAGAGCCTGTGGGGTGAAGAGCAGAACGGGAAATTTACAAGCCCAGTAGAGAGCAGTGATGAGGAAGGCCCAGTCCTCACTGCCACTGTGAAGCAACATTAAACAAAGAGTTTCTGCATGATAATAAAAGCCAATCATTTATATTGCTATTTGCCTCCTTCCTGTTTTATTCCTCCTGAAGTCTTAGGGATTTTTTTGATGACCAAGTTAGAGAAAATTTAACACTCTGGCTTGAGTGGAAGATATGTAGTGGGGAGAGGCATCCAGCACCGCGTGCAGACTGATGCACCAGCAGAGTCTTCCTGGGTCTGTGCAGGAAGTACCACAGGGTCCAAAGGTTACTGAGCCCAGAGGAGGGGGCTGCGGCTGGCTTTTGTGCTCTGGTCTCTATGATTTCTTGCCGATGTCTCTCTGTCTTCATCGCTAACTTGAACCTCTTTTTTCTTGTTGACTAATAGTTTCTGTTTTGCTGTTTTGGGGCAGGCTTATCCCGAGATTTACGCACTGAAACAATTCCCAAAGCACTGAGTTGTTGTTTGAAGTGCCACATCTTGGTTAGTTCTTAAGTTAAATGGCTTCCAGTGTTTGGGAATAAATGGAATAGACCCAAAGTAAAGGAAATTGGCACTTTTAGAGGAGGAGGCAGTGTAAGAGGACATGGTCCAAGAGGTGGGTGAGGTCTCCCTTTGTAGATTCTCTAGGATGGGAATGGGGTAAGAGGTGAGAACTGAAACTGACTGCGGCCACCAGACCCCTGCCCTGAAGTCCTCTCCACAGTCAGTTTCTAACCCGAGTGCAGAGGGGCACATTTGCAGTTACCTGCTTTGACCCGGAGGCGAGGTTTCTGAGCTGCTCCCCTGCACACACCGCCCGCGCTGCTCTTTCCTGCCGTTCCAGTTGGTCTAGATCGGAGGGTCCCAAATTGGCACGGCCTGCTGCCCTCTTTTCGGGGAACTAAAACACAGCCACTCTGTGCCCCTGGGATTCTGCCTTCTTTACACAAACACAGTGTGACATACTCCCACTCCCCACTTGCGCCATTCCTGTTTGTTCCAGTGCCCCAGAGGCCGAGTGAGGAGGGGAGGGGTGGGGAGAAATATCCTCCACATGGAGAAAAGAGCGGCCTTGGTACTCTGAATGTTCATACTTGATGTTCTGTTGCCACATCTCTATTTATTTATTTATTTATTTATTTATTTATTTATTTATTTATTTATTTTTTTGCTTTTTTGGGTCACACCCAGCAATGCTCAGGGGTGTTACTCCTGGCTCTGCACTCAGGAATTACTCCTGGTGGTGCTCAGGGGACCATATGGGATGCCGGGGATCGAACCCGGGTCAGCCACATGTAAGGCAAACGCCCTACCCGCTGTGCCATCACTCCAGCTCCACCATATCTTTATTTTTAAACAAAATTTTATTTTCTGGCTAATCAGAGGCATCATTTCTGTGTAAGCCTAGTGGTTTCATGTCTCTGGATATGCTATGTACTTTCTGGTTGAAAATATATATGAATCCAGGGACCAGAGTTATAGTACAACTGGTAGGGACCTTGCTTTTGCATGCGGCCGAGCAGGGTTTGATTCTCAGCACCCCATATACCTTGAGCCCCACCAGCAGTGGTCCTGGAGTATGGACCTAGGAGTAAACCCTGAGTACAGCCCAGTGTAGCCCCCAAACCAAACATAGCTGTATCTAGTCGTAGTTTCTTGGCAGGTGGCCAAAGAGCTGACTAGGGGTGGTGTATGTTGCCTGGACAAGGGCTCCCCAAAAATATATAACAGAAAGGTAAGTAAAAGCTGTGTGTGACTTTTGTCGTGGATCTGAGTCTGGCTAAAAGTAGCCAATGGGGAGATTGTCAGCGTCGAGAATGTCAGCTGGAAGATGTCCTCACTCTTGGTGATTGCAGACGGGCAGATCTGCTAAACATTCACCACCAGCCCCTCGTGCCCTCCCCAAAGACTGCTGTGTATGTTTCCTCTTGGAGTCACTCTGATGGCAACCACAGTGCCAGCAGCCTTTGCCCAGGCCGTGGGCATGACCCTCACAGCAGTCTTGGAGCCCATCCTGGAAATTCGAGCCCAGCACTCAGGCCTCCTGCAGCAGGCAGAGTCTCTTCCTGGGCTCCACAGACACGCGGGGTGCCAGGAAGGTTCACTTATGAGTCGCCCCCTTGGGGAAGAAGTCCCTTGAGGTGTTTGCAGTTGCATTCCCCTTCCTCTGGGTCCCTGTGCACCCGGGCTGATCAGAGGCGTCATTTCTGCTTTAAGCCCTGTTACCTGGTGACATGGTCCATGTCGCTGCTACTGTCAGATGGCCAGAGGAACAGCGCCAGAGACGGGGCAGTGGGAGAATGCGGGCGAGGCAAGGAGCTGAGCTCTCTGCCACTCTCATCTCCCGTCTTCTGTAGCCCTCCGCTGGGTATTGGTTTCTGGTAATGCTTGTTTGCTTTGGCAGAGTGTGTTTGACCTAGAGAGAGTGTGCCATAGAGGGCTGGACAGATAGATGAGGACTGCTAGAAGCTTCCATTCGAATTTGAATAGAGGCATGTGGTCTGTGGACGAACCGTTGGCTACAGTGTGTTGTGTGGTTGAGAGGGATTTAGCCCTAAGGCATGTTGATTTATTTCTACTTAATACCTCCTTTCCCTTCGTGATGCTGTCCGAAAAGCGGGAACAACCAGCCCTGTAGAATTATTGAACAGGTGGAGCATGCGCCTTGTGTGTTTTTGTGTTGGGGGCCACAGCCAGCATGGCTTGGAGCTTGTGGTGCTGGGGATTGGTCCTGGGTGCCTGCATACAAAGGATGTGCTCCCACCCTTTGAAGCATCTCCCCAGCTTGAGCATGGTCCCTTTCCCTGAGCCTTTTTGTTTGGAGGTTGGTTTGGTTTTTTCTTTCATTGGTGGACTACACCTGAAGGTACTCAGGGATTACTCCTGACTCTCAGGGCTCACTCCTGGCAGTGCTCTGGAGACCAGTCCGGTACCAGGGAGCAAACCTGAGTGTGCTCTGTGCAGTTCAAGCACTTGTCCCCGTACTATCTGTTTCGTTCACCCTAAATTTGTCATCGTAACTGTCCAGCTGAAGATGGGGAGTGTGAGAGTATTAGTCTCCTAAGCATTGGTTTAATAGTAAATTCAAGCCCTCTGGTCTCCATTACTTGCCTTTTTGAGTCACAAAAATGCCTCATTTTGCCTATTGTTTGACTTGAATCCTACAGCAGTTTCTGCGTGGCTTTGTTTTTGTTTGTTTTTGGTCTTGTAGGACGGGTTTCTTTAATGGTTAACTAGTATAATTGCATTTGTAGTGATTAACCTTTTCTAATTACAAGCAGCTGAGAAACAGTACTCCACATTTTTCTCCTGCTCCCTTACGTTGCCCTTCACTGCCCTTTCTTTCCCGGTATTGCCGCTTTCTTAGAAGTGCATTGTATAAAACCAGATCAGTCCTGCAGCGGCTCTGACTGATCTGTGATTGGCTCGTTAGATATTCGGAGAAGTCAGACGCTTTCCTGTGATTATATTTGTGTCCTGAGATTACTGATGGATTGCCTTTTCCCCTTCCATCATCGTAAAAGCTTCATACAAGGCAGAAAGAGCACTTACGAGATGTGGTTCAGGTCAGTAAAAGACAAAATTACGCTTATACAGACTGTTACTTTTTATGGCATAAGGACAGCTGGGTGTCTCAGCAAATGCAGGCAGAGTATCAGCCCAAAAGGCAGCCGCGGAGTCTCCTACCTTCTTTTTTTGTTTATTTTTTTCTTGTTGTTTTTGGGTCACACCCAGTGGTGCTCAGGAGTTACTCCTGGCTCTGTGCTCCATGCTTTGGGGGACCCTTTGGGATGCTGAGGTCGAACCTGGGTCAGCTGCATGCAAGGCAAGATCCCTACCCACTGTACTACCCCTCAAAGAGCTATTTCTAAAAGCAAATATTTTGTTATAATTATGCTGCAGTTAGAATATCAACTGAGGTAATTTGTGTTGATGAGCTTGAGGATAAAAAAGGCCAAATATTAATTTAGCTGATGATTTAATGTGGCTGGCTCTGCTGCTGGACATTAGCCCTAACAGACAGTTTTTATGATGGGAGAGGGCCAGAACTTTGCCCTGCGATAGTGACAGTTGGGAGAGGGATAGCAGGGTGTACTCTGAGGCACCTATACATGGTAAAGGTGTTACCATTTGGGCATTTAATTGCAGTGACATTCTGTGATGTTGGGGAGTTGTGTTTATTGAGACCTGTGCCTTTCCCCCTCTGAATGCCTGATTTGGTGTGGATTTGGTAAGCTCCCACTAGTAAGGGATTTCATGTGC
Organism: Cryptotis parvus; assembly: GCA_021461705.1. Taxonomy (NCBI): domain Eukaryota; kingdom Metazoa; phylum Chordata; class Mammalia; order Eulipotyphla; family Soricidae; genus Cryptotis; species Cryptotis parvus. Next base: position 41,611 of record JAJIBD010000816.1, on the reverse strand, counting down.
AGTGGTGCCCTCCTCGGGGCCTGTCTTGTACAGGTCAACTGTACTCCATTGCCCCCTGTCCGGCTGAGTGCCCAACCTGTCCCCTCCCAAGGTCCTTTAAAGTTGCAAGCAGGAGATTTTGCAACCCAGTGCTCTAACCATTTAGCTAATGATCCGCACCCAGAGACATTTCAGAAGCGAGAAGGTGCCTGTGGAAGTGTGTGGTCTTCAGCGCCCGCGCTCGGATGACATTGAACCCACTGCTCACAGGGCTGCGTACTGGCCTTCCTCCCCAGCCTCATCTGTAAGGAGCAGGGGGCGACCCTCTAAGGTGAATCCTGTTATCCTCCACTTTGAAAAGCTCACTCCCAAAATAGCCACTGCTCACACAATCATCGGACATGCTACTTACGTAATCCACTTTCCTAAGGAGAAAAGCAGAGATCAGGGAGATCGGAGATCAGGGAAATCAGAGATCTGCCCAAACGGGCCAGCCAGCTGCTGAGTGCCGTTCACTTTGGACTTGGGCCTTTTTGCTGACTAGGGCCACTGAGGCTGCCTTTATAAAATGCAGGAAATAGCTGAAGTTGGCAGGACTGATTCTTTTCAAAGCGACTGGGGCTTTAAACCAACTTGCTCTCTTCCTTGGCACCATGGACCTCCCAACCCCAGGGGCCAGCTGAGCCAGTGCTCTGGGCCATGTAGATTGGTCAGTCTCACGAGGCCTTGCACAACTTGGCCAGACCTGTGGGGTTGGGGTACTTAGAAAGGGTTGTCAACTCCAGACTTATTTTTAACACTTAATGTTGGTGGCAGTAATTGTAAAGCATTGGGTGTGTAAATTAGTGACAGTTCATATAAAAGAATTGTAGGCCTGGAGTACAGCTCAAGTAAGAAAGCACATGTTCCCGTGTGGGCAGCCCGGGGCTGGATCCTGCCCCTTGTACCTCGCCTCCCACTGCCCCCAACACTGCTGAGTGCTCCCAACACACATGCACACTGCACACACACACACACACACACACACACACACACACATACACACAGAGCTAAAAAACCTCCGCCTCGGGGCACATTTCTTCGACTCCACCATTCTCCCTGCATTAACATACGCCTCAGAGACCTGGGCCCTACGAAAGCAGGATGAGAATGCTATTCGGGTCTCCCAGAGAGGAATTGAAAGAGCTATGCTTGGAATATCACACCTCACTCAAGTGAGAGAAGGAATCGGAGTTCTGACCTCCATCGCTATTCCAGAATCAGGGACGCTGTCTCGCTTGCCAAGGCATCATCGAAAATCAGAAGGGCTGGACATGTAATGCGATTTGGAGACAACCGCTGGACTAGAGCCGTTACCGACTGGATCCCACGGGATGTCAAAAGATCACGTGGCCGCCCACCTACAAGATGGTCAGACTTCCTTGTCAAGACCCTGAAGGAACGGTTTTGAGGCTCTTCATATTCCTGAATCAACCAGATGCCATTGGGCTACACTGGCACGTGATAGGGTTCAATGGAAATGTTACTGGCGCCTGCTCAAGCAAATCGATGAATAATGGGATTCAAGTGATCAAGTGATCAAGTGATCAAGTGAAGTTAAATGTAATGTTTCCAGCCAGAGAACTTGCTCAAAGGAATGGAGCCCATACTTTGTGTGTAGGGAGCTGTAGTTCAATTCCTGGCACCACGTGATCTCCTGAGGACTACTAGTTGAGACCTAACCCTCCCAATAGTAAATCAATCACTTGATCACTTGACATCCCATTATTCGTCGATTTGCTTGAGTGGGTGCCAGTAACGTTTCCATTTGTCCCTGTCACATGCCAGTGTAGCCCAATGGCATCTACTTGCTCCAGGAATATGAAGAGCCTCAAACTGTTCATTCAGGGTCTTGACGAAATCTGACCATCTTGGGGATGGTGTTTGCTTTGCACGCAGCTGACCAGGTTTGATCCCGGGCATCCCATATGGTCCCTCTGAGCACTGCCAGGAGTAATACCTGAGTGAAGAGCCAGGAGTAACCCCCTGAGCATGGCTGGGTGTGACCCCAAAAAAAAAAAAAAAAATCTGACCATCTTGTAGGTGGGCGGCCACGTGATATAAATTTAATTATTTGGAACATAACAATAGATTCTGGAGGTCAGAACTCCAGATTCCTTCTCTCACTTGAATGAGGCGTGATATTCCAAGCATAGCTCTTTCAATTCCTCTCTGGGAGACCCGAATAGCATTCTCATCCTGCTTTCATAGGGCCCAGGTCTCTGAGGCGTATGTTAATGCAGGGAGAACGGTGGAGTCAAAGAGATGTGCCCGAGCCGGAGGTTCTTTGTCCTTTTAGCTATTTCTTCGATGCCTTTGAAGGCATTCCATGCCATTTTCTTCCTCCTGCGCAGCTCAGGTTTTAGGTCATTCATCATGTTGACTTCTCGACCTAGGTACACATAACTGCTGCATTCAGAGATGTTTGTTCCATTGAGAGTGAATTTTCAAAACAAAGATGAAAAATTAAATAAAAATAATTACTATTATTTGGCTACCAAATTGGATGAACATAAGATATACACGGGTGAGTGAATAATTGGTTTAAAGACCATAGACAGCTCACTAGTCTTTATTATTTATTTACTTATTGCTTTCTTTTTGGGTCACACCCAGCAATGTTCAGGGATTACTCCTGGGTCTTCTCAGAAATTACTCCTGGCAGTGCTAAGGGACCACTTGGGATGACGGGATTGAACCCGGGTCTGCTGCTTGCAAGGCAAACGCCCTACCTGTTGTGCTATTTCTCTGACCCCTGCTCACTAGTCTTTAGACCCAAGGAAATGAGCCCACACCAGGATGTAAACAAGCTGTATCACAGAGCATGCTGCTTGGTGCAGTTGACGTCCCCCCCCCATCCCCCATGGTAAGACTTTGTCCTTTAAGGAAGCTACACATTAATTTACATTCTGGCTCGGGCTTGTTAACTTGGGGTGGACAGGCACTGTGGATCTGTTCATGTTCTCCCAGAAGTCCTTCTAAGTTCTCTTTCCATGTGTATCAGCTAAAGTGAAAAAATGGCTTGAGGGAGATAGTGGACATGGTTTAGAGCCCAGCGTCCAGTGTCATACCCGGCATTTACCCTCCCTGGCTACGTTTGTGAGTGAATGCACATTTCTGTGCTCAAGTTAAAAAAATCTCTACGGGTGGGTGTTTTACAGTCACTTTCATTCAGGTGAGGGCTCCGTTAGAAATTAGAAATGTGGGCCGGAGCGAAAGCCCAGCGGGTAGGGCATTTGCCTTGCACGCGGCCGGCCTGTGCCGGCCGGGTTCAATCCCGGCATCCCATATGGTCCCCGAGCACTGCCAGGAGTAATTCCTGAGTGCAGAGCCAGGAGAAACCCCTGAGCATCGCCAGGTGTGACCCAAAAAGCAAAAAAAAAGAAAAAGAAATTAGAAATGTGTCCTTGACCTGACCACATGCGTGGCATCCTCTGTGTGCGGCGTTATCCCCATGCTGTATTGCAATTTTTTAAAGCAAACGGCATTTCTTGCCTTAGAAGTACCTGAAACACAAGCCCCTGTCTGTAATTTCCATAGAGTTTCCGGAGGGAAAAGGCAGGTATTCAATAAGTAATTTCAATGAGATTATTGCATTATCTGAGCGAGTACCTTGGGATCTGTATGATACAGCAAAGATATGCTTTTAGGAAAAAAATTGATCCCACTTTTTTCACCTTAATAAGTTTGTTTCAGTGCTTTTAGAATACATACAGAAATGAAATCCCTCTATTAAATAGATTGTACTATGAATTTACTTTGATTTTCTGAGTGCATCAGAAGTCTTGAAAGATAACTTTTCAATGGATTATCTAGCTTATAAAAACCAGACTTAGGTTATTCCAACTGAATTTAAACCTTGTCAATTTTTAATTGTTCTTTACCAGTTAAGTGGAATCTTTTCCCAATTGCCAACAGTCAAAGGTCTAGCATTGTGGTTAGAAATTTCATTTTGGAATTCAGGGTATATTCTGAGTTTTGTTTAAATGACAAAAGAAATGTTGGTGCTATGTGTTTTTGGGAACCAGTGAAAAGGCTGGAAGGTTTACAAACACAGTCACAGCAGTTCAGGATTTGGGCCAGAGAGGTAGGTAGTATAGGAGGTCAGAGCCCAGTTTGATCCCTGACACCGCTTGTCCCCTGAGCACAGCCTAGCATACCCCCCTTCCCCAGAAAAGGGAATAGTTCTGTTTTCATCTAAGACTCAGCATTTCTGATTTTTCTGAAGAGCTTGGTTTTTGCTTTATTTATTAAGCTAGTTATGGATGACTGTGACCCTTTCCTGTCCTTCTGGTTACTAGGTATATAGTTGAAAGTAAGTTTGTCAGTCCTCAAGACAAACCTTTTCCTTTTCTTTTTATTTATGTTAATGTTACTTTTCTGTTACCCAGTTTTGAACACAATTCCATCCTCGACTTCCTCTGTTTACCATGGAGAGATGGTCTGGCTCTCAGACCTTCAGCCTTGAAGACCTTCAGTTCTTTGTTTTTTCACTGGTTTCCTTACCAGCAGCGTCTTGCCTCATAAATTCATTCTTCACCAAATTGTTTCTGAGATGTGGCTTTATTTTTTTCACTTTTTTTGGCCACATCAAGCAGTGCTCAGGGCTTACTTCTGACTCTGTGCTTAGGAATCAGTCCTGGTGGTGCTCAGGGGACCATATGGGGTACCTAGGATGGAACCCCTGTTCGCCCTGTGCAAGGCAAGCATCCTACCCGCAGTACTGTCGCTCTGCCCGCTCAGCACCCTCTTTTCAATACAATCTAACATGAGTAGATTGGAGCAGTTGCTTGTTGTTTCTAAATTGCCTTTTGAAAATGTATTCATAATTGGCCCTCATCTGTTTAAAATAGAGGGTGATATGTCTCTGAGTTTAACATTAGAGCAAAATGATTCACATAAACTAGAAGTACAGGATATGCTTAATGGCCAGTTGGAAGAAAGTGTGTCACTGTGAAGAGTCTAGCCATAGGCTACAAAGGAGTAAGGGGAAAATACACTGGGCCTAAAGAATGAAATAGGGGGCCAGAGCAACAGCACAGTGGGTAGTGCATTTGCCTTGCACGTGGCGACCCAGGCCAACCTGGGTTCGATCCCCAGCATCCCATATGGTCCCCCGAGCATCGCCAGGAGTAGTTCCTGAGCGAAGAGCAGGAGCAACCCCTGAGCATTGCCGGGTGTGACAACACCCCCAAAAAAAAAAGAATGAAATAGGAAAAGTACATTTGTAGAAGGGGAGCAAAGTAGACAGGCCGCCCCGATGTGGGCAGCTTTCGTCATGTGAGATTTTTAAAGCTGAAGGTAGTTGAGAGCCTGTAGATTCAAGAACAAGTTTTGCCGTAAGTTAAGAATTTACTTAGGATGTCTGTTCCTGGAAAAAGAACTGCTATTGGAGATTAGTTTTGTGTGTTTTTACATTTTTGGGAGTCTGGGAGCCAGACCCACTGTGCTCACAGCTTATTCCTGGCTCTGCACTCAGGGATCTCTCCTGGCCATGCTCAGGGACCGTAGGGGGTGCCATGATCGAACCCAGTTTGCCTTGGGCAGTCAAGCCCCTTACCTGCTATACTGTCTGGCCACAGAACAGAGCTTTGTGATAGTACACGGCAGTGAATTAGATATGTATTTTGGTTAAATAAGCCATTATTCCAGGGAATACTTCTTACAGACCGGAAGAAAATTTCGGCACAAAACAGCTTCACATTACTGGGCAAAAGTTGACAGGACAGAATAAAAAGCATTACATTTAATTGCCCAATTTCCTACTGTGACTGTGTTAGTGCTTACTGCATATTTTTCTTAAAAGTGTTTTGCCCGTGAATTAAGACTGAGAAATACTTCTGTAAATCCATTTCTAACTCAGGGACACGGGCAAGCTCCTGCTAAATCATATTTTTAGCCTTTATTTCTTATCATTTACTAGAATGATCCACCTCCATCTGGGGTTCTTGGACAGGCTAACTAGGAAAAATTGTTCACTAGAGACCTAGCTGGGCGGAATCTTGAGTATCCCATCTGTTGAGACGTGCTCACCAACTTACCCCGCCTAACCTCTCTGTCCAGCAGCATCTCCCTGTGGAACATTCTCTGGGAAATAGTCCGTTTGACATTGAAAGTTTTAGTAGCCATATTGATTTATTTTGTAACTCTTCGGAATCTTTTTTTCACTTATTTTATTCTAAGTTAAGTTCAGGTGTAGTTTTTTTTTTCCATATATTTAGTAGAAGGCTATAGAACATAAGAGGCAAATTTAAAGGCAAATTTAAAAGAGCTAGATCCTTATTCTGTCATTTCATTTTTCGGTTTTGGTGATTTTTGGGCCACACTGGCGGTATTCAAGGGTTTCCACCGGCTCTGTACTCATAAGTCACTCTTGGAGGTGCTCAAGGGACCATACAGGCCTTGGGATTAAACCCGAACTTCTTGCAGTCCTGTACTCAGCCCTTCAAGCTATCTCTCTGACTCATGGATCCTTTGAGAGGGCTGACTGGACTTTCAACTTGAGTAGATTATTTGGTAGTTTGTGTTTTTAATTTTCCTTTTAAAATAATGCACTGGTCCAAAGCAATAGTACAGCAGGTAGGGTGCTTGCTTGCATCGACTAACCTCCCTAACCCACCAGGAGTGATCCCTGGGCAGAACCAGGAGTAAGCCCTAAGCATTGACAAGTGTGACCCAACGACTAAAAATCAATAAAAAATAATCACTGCATTTATTGATTTATAAATTTACTGTAAAAGAAGTTTCCTCCTACCGTGATTCTCCCAGTATGTTAGTAATCGGAAGTCTGCATCCAGTTCCTCAACTACATTAAGTAATCAAAACTGGCCTCTAAAAGCAAGTGGATTGCTATTCACACCTGCCTGGCTGTGTGTAAGTACACTCGGTGACAGAAATCACATGGGTGTTAAGTCACTCGTGAGGTACTCACAGCTTCCCCCCTGGCTCTGTGCTCCAGGATCACTCCTGGCGTTGTTCAGAATGATCTCTCTTATATGTGGTTATAAAGAAACACCGCGAGAGAGCAACAGACAGCCAGAGGCCAGAACTGGAGAGTTGGCACAGAGAATTGAGCTTAGGGCTTAGGGGAAGAGGTGGGGCCGTGGGACACTGGTGGAGGAAAGTGTGTACTCTGGTGAATGGTGTTGTGTTGGAACAATATTTATATGACACCTCATCATTAACAGCGTTGTATTCATTATCAGTGTTGCGTGGTGCTTCAAATGAAAAAAATCAGTACATATATTTTTAAAAGATTTTTTTAAAAGACTCTTAAAGGTATAGGCTTTGGTTGCTATCTGTGAAAAATAGATCATAATACACATTTTCAAAGCAATACAGATAAAGTGTGAATATTTACAGTATAGGATAAGTTTCTAATTAGTGATAAGGAAAAGACTATCTGCCTAAAGGGAAAAATAAGCAAAAGAATAAATTGGTAGTTCAGAAAAGTAGAAATCAGAAGGACCAGTTAAGTGGTGAAAATATGCTCAAATGCAGTAGTCATATGGGATAAAATCATTGCATGCTCCTTGTTGACTGGTGGGCTTGTAGAAATAGATGAGAAGAGTATTCTGTTTCTGAAGTGAACATTCTGGGAGAGAGAGGCATTTACCTTACGTGTGGCCAACCATGATTCTACCTCTGGCACTGCATTTGGTCCTCGGGGCACTGGTGGGCGTGGCCTCAGAACTAAAGCAAAAGTAATTTCAGAGCAGTAAACTATAGTAAACCATGTATCTTCACGTCTACTCCTGGGAATAAATTTTATTGACGTGAATGCCTCACACGGATGCTTATTACATATTTAAGAAAAGTTTAATCAATTTGAATGCCTTTTAGCAAGAAGATAGTTTAATAAATTTTTTTACAAATAACAAATATGCAATTGCTAGAAAGATCGTTATTAATATACTATGGTATAGTATATATACAAATATATAGTATATATGTGTATGATTAGATTAAAAAAGTAAAATGCTTAAAATATGTAATCAGTGTGATCTCTTTTAGACAGTGTTACTTCACTTGTATCACTTGTCTTCCTGTTGTTCATCGATTTGCTCGAGCAGGCAGAATATATATATATATATATCCCCCATATATCCTGTCGCAAGCAAGTGTACCCCAGGGGTATCTGCTTGCTCCAGGAACAGGAAAAGTCTCAACCCATTCCTTCAGGTCATGGGAATAAGATCCATAATTGTTACTGGTTTTTGGCATATCAAATAAAAAGCGGGTAGCTTGCCAGGCTCTGCCGTGTAAGTGTTTATACTCTCGGTAGAAGGCTCTCATCTCGAGCATTTACTGATGAAACTCAAAGGGGAAAGATGAGGTTTTCTCTTGGGTGGAGCTCTGAGGAGCTGTGGAGTCTGGATGTTGAAAATGACTGACCTCATGGTGTGGGGGGTTGCTCTGGCTTCCTGCTTGGCTCACAGGGATGACGGGTCACAGCTAGAACCTGCCTAGAACTGTATACAGTGTATAAAAGTGAAAGATCCTGGGAAGGACCTGATCCTAACATCTAGTACTATCTAAGACTGTTCAGCCGCGCCACGGAGCTGTGGGTCTGGCATGACTGTTGTAGCTGGCATGGAGGTGGAGGAATAGGCGGAAGAGCTCAAATCCCCGCTCCAAGTCTGGCCAGCATGGCCCCTCCCACACACGTGTGAGCGAACCCTTGGAGCAATGTTGGGCTCGGCCAACTCTTTATACAGTACTGTATTCTAATCTCTTTATAAGCATGGGCAAACATGTGAAAAGCCATGCCCGTGCAGTCAACATTGATTACCAGAGAGAATAAATGGAGGCAGAGTAGCAAAACAAAGATCTTTGTGAGGGCCAGAGCGATAGCACAGTGGGGAGGGCATTGCATCCTCTATGGTCTCCTGAGCACTGCCAGGAGTAATTTCTGAGCTCAGAGCCATGAGTAACCCCTGAGCATTGTCAGTGTGACCTTCAAAAGAAAAAAAAATCTTAGTGAAAATAATGTGCTACCAGAGTCCACTGATACAGAAGTGTTTGTGGTTTTGAATTTATGTATGTGTATAAATATACACATATGTATGCAATGCTTGTGGCTAAGCTAATGCTTGGGACAGGTTTAAATGCTAGCCTTTAGGCTGTTAAATGCTGGCGCCTTGACCACCTGAGGTTCTGTGACACTAACATCAGGAATCCTAGGGTCAAGGAGATAGCACCAGGGTTAAGGCACTGGTCTTGCATTTGGCAGACACTAGTTGCATATGGGTCCCCTGAGCACCACCAGCACGGTCCCTAAGCACAGCTGGGAGTATCTGTGTGTAGCCCGAAAACCCAAAAAAAATAAGAGTCAGGGAACCTATTTTAATGATTAGTCGTTGACCCTCTACTCTGCTCAGCACAGCTGCAGTACACTAAAGCAGACTGTGGTTTATGTGTATCTTTCTGTGGAAAGGGTCTTTGGGCCCCTATGGGAGGCGAGAGCATCCCCTAACACTTTATAAACATGGTATTGGAATAGGGTTCATTTCATCCCACCCTCTCAGTCCCCCCAACTTTCAGAACCTTGAGGTGTGTGAGCAGAGCTTTCTGCTACTATCTAGGTGGAGAACCCCGGTCTAGAGTAACGAAGGAAACCTTTACTACACATGGTGTCGGAGTAGGGTTTTATAGCCAGTGCAGTTAGGACACAGGCAGCCTATAGAGGGAGCATGGTGGTGTAGACTGTCTCCACTGATGAAGCAGTGTCCGTGTTGGAAAATGGACAGGGTTGCAAGGGGAAGTGGGGCCAGAGGTAGGGATCTGGCCAGGGCGAGAGGAGATGGGGAGCGTCATTTCACTCTAGTGCAGCCTGATACTGCTGCCAAAGTCGTTTTCTAAGACATGCCCCTGTTCAACAGTTTACTTGTCTCCTGCTTGTCTTGACACCTTTCCTTGTGTTCAGGACATTTATTTCATTACATTTTACAGCTGGCTGGTTAAACCAGTGTGTTTCCTTTCTTCGTCAATGTTTTTATTATTAACTTCCTTTGTATAACCTATCATTCAACTTGGGCAGTTGGCTTAGAAGTGTCCCCCACGTTCCCATTAAGTGGACCCCATGCCACTTCAATACTGTCCCGATTTCTCCATAATTACAGTATTTGTGGTTGATCCTACAACATTCAGAGCAAATTTGGTTTTGGTTTTTGAACCACACCCTAAGGTGCTCAGGACATAATCCTGACTTCTGCTCAGGCATTACTCCTGGTGGGCTCTGGGAGCCACAGGTCAGCCGTGGGCCAGACAAGTGCCCTGCTCATTGTACTGTCTCTCCGGCCCAATTCAGAACAACTTTGAATATGTATTTTGTGCTTCTCATTTCTCTAAATAATTTTTTACTCTCCTAAGTAGCAAAGGAGGTAAGAGAAATGCCTCCTGATATTTTTGTAAGCCTCCAAAGCAGCCCTTTTGCAGGGAAGGGGCTGTAGGTGGTTGATAAACAGACATTGCCTTTCGAGCAAAACTACTTGAGTGAAATCTTAGATAACAGAATTTTTCAAGATACTGTATCATAGATTACGGAGTTTGGTGTTGCAGCATTATGGTTTCCTTATATGATCAAATGCTTTTGCTCCACTAACAAGATTTCATTATTTTGAAGGTAGGAACCAGAATGTTTAGTTTTGTGTCTCCCTCCCACCTGCCACCCCCCCCCACCCACACAGCACACGCCACACACATCACACAAACACACAGACACATGTGGCCAAGCAGAGTGTCTTATAGTAACGATCTGGCATTTTAAAATTTCCTTGCATTTGATTGATGTTTGTTCCCGGAATCAGTTTGCCTTGACTGCAACTGTTCAGATCATTGTTTGGTTTTGCTCACACCCGTGCACCTTAGGCTACTTATACTAAGTATAAGTATAAGGGCAACAGTGATGCCCTTGCCAGTCCTTGGTAGTTTTCTTGAGCCACACTTTTTCCTTTTTCCTCAGCGGTGTCCTAAAATGTGGATATTGTAACTGAATCAGAGTGGCCTAATCCTAATCCAACAGCAATATTGGCTTCAGTTGGGTTTTTTTAAATTATTATTTGAAAAAGAATCAGTACCTTTATATTTTGGCCCTCTGTCATTTATCAACTTCTCCTTCAGTCAACAGACTCTTTATCCAGCCTCTTACGGTATTAATTGGCTCCTTTCTGATGGGAGAGGATAAAGGTAGACAGCGCTGGAGTAGCTCCGCACCTTTGTGTCCTTCCCTCTTTCCTGCATCCACAGATCACAGCTGGAGAACGACAGCTCATCTAATTAAAAGATGTTAAAAACAGTTTTATGATGCCTCAATTAGGAACATGGCATAAAAATACATCATTTTTCATTTCTAAGTGATTTTAAGTACAAAGAAAACGCTCTGCAATAATGTCTTGTTTCAGCAGTAGAGGAGTTAATCTGCTGAGCTGCAGAGAGATGCTACTGGGGCTAACGCTTTCCGTCTCTGTCGCTTGTGGTCTGAAGGGAGGGTGGTGTTCTGCATTTGAAAGGACTCTAATGAATGCCATCAGTGTTTGTGCTGAGCTAATGGTCAGCCCCGGGAAGGAGAGCCGGGAAAGTGGTCTCCCTGCTTCCAATAGGTGGACGAGAGTTTGCTCTGATTGCACGGAATGTTCCACCGCGCCTCATCCTTATTCATGATCCTTTGTTCTTTATTAACCTGCTGTGTATATGTATCGGTTTAAAAGTGAATGTGGATGTATATGTGAATGTGATCTGTTTTCCTTTCCATCTGTTTATTGTGTGCAGCACGGCTTACACTTGGTCTTGGTTGGATGCACCGGTCTGTGTGCAGTGCTTTTGCCCGTTGCCTAGACGATCCCTGGGTTTCTCTGAGGATGTCTGGTTCTCGTAAAGAGTTTGATGTGAAGCAGATTTTGAAAATCAGATGGAGGTGGTTTGGCCATCAAGCGTCATCTCCTAATTCTGCAGTTGACAGCCAGCAGGGAGAATTTTGGAATCGAGGACAGACTGGAGCAAACGGTGGGAGAAAGTTTTTAGACCCATGTAGCCTCCAATTGCCTTTGGCTTCAATTGGTTACCGAAGGTCCAGCCAACTGGATTTTCAGAATTCACCTTCTTGGCCAATGGCATCCACCTCTGAAGTCCCCGCATATGAGTTTACGGCAGAAGACTGTGGCGGTGCACACTGGCTGGATAGACCAGAAGTGGATGATGGCACTAGCGAAGAAGAGAATGAATCTGACTCCAGTTCTTGCAGGTTGACTATTTTCTTACCATTAGAAGTGGGGTGGGGTGGGGCGGGTATTGTCTATGATGTTTTAAAATAATCGAGTGTCACTGTATCATTTTAACTCTGCGATTTATGTGTCCATGTAGATGATGCCTCCTCCTGTTCTCAAACATATCTTGGTGTGCATGTGTGCTCCTCGGCAAGAATCGTTTTTCCAATCTCATGCTTTAACTCCATGAGATCATAAAAGCAACATACATAGAGCATGTACTTTGAAAGGTCCTATTCCATGTGTAGATCTGGCTGTCCTAAAAATAATATATAGTAGCAATTTGATGCATCATTGCCTAGTCAGTACATTTACCTCAGTCCCAGCCAAAGTATAGAAGATGTTTCTGTAGTAGGAAGATTTTTAAGGACTTTTTAGTGTATAACATTGTAGTTATTTTTTAAATGCTAATGAAGCAGGTTCTTTCAGGAGCTACATATTGTGGTTGTCACATTCAACATCACTGAAGTTGTTAGTGTCTTTCTTATGGCCATTTCTTTGTCCTTGTCTGTGTCGCAGCTTTCCATATGAATACGGAGATTATAGTAAACCTAAACCGTTTCTGACCTGACAGCTCCTACTTGCACTTCCCTGAAAAATTCCGTGCAATTTAGGGAAATAAAGGGCATTTCTTTAGGAGTTAAAGGGGACGTACAGTGGCCAGCTGGTGAAAGGGAAAGTCAATTTGAGGAGAGGAAGGGGGGAAAGGTTGCTAATTTCATAGTGACTCTATACGTCTTTCCCCTGGGAGCCTGGCTTTGTCTTTGAAGTAGCTTTCTGATTTGTCAGTTTAAATTGTGGGCTGGAGAGTACAGAGGGCAGGACTCTTGCCTTGCACTCAGCTGACTCAGGTCGGATCCCTGGCACTGCTTTACATCCTCTGAGCACTGCCAGGAGTGATTCCTGAGCACAGAGCTGGGAGTTAGCCATGAGCAATACTGGGTGTGACCAAAAATTCCTAAAATAAATGAACTATGATAGCCTGTTATGTAACAAGTTAGTGCATGAAAATTATCTTAAAATATTTCCAACTATTTAAAGACACACATAGTCTGTGACACTGGATTCTTTTCCCTGCAATTAATATCTCTGCAATTAATATTTCTTTGCAGGTTTGTATAACACTCATACTTTGTTGGTTATTAATATAGACATCATAGGAGATGGAGACAGACTGTTAATGTATGCAAGTGTGTCTTCTTTGTGGATATTTACTGCCTTCTGCTCTTCTAACCTTCAGAACGTGGAATTCTGATCTCTGGTGTTGGAATCATAATAAATCTAAACCAGTCACCTGTAGTCATTTGTATAATGGAGAGAGGGGAATATCTGTACATAGGTAACTAGTATTTTTAACTTAAAATATCTTTAATTCATTAACTGACATCTTAAGATAATAGGAGCCACCTAATATTCTTTTTAATATCGCTATTAATTGAATCTGTGGATTCATTGTTTTGATTTTCTTTGGAGACTTATAAAAGAAAATAAGTTATTACTAAAAAAATTGTGTTCCCCCAGGTTTGTTTTTTTTTAAAATGATAACCTGAAGAGTAGTCATGTTTCTGCTTAATTCAGTACAATCCATCAAGAAACAAACTAATAAAATTAGAGAAACTGAAGATTCATTCACATCAGAATGTATGTTTTAACTACATGGTGAGAGCTTATATATGTGAGTGTAAAATTTGTATCTATGTGTCTTTAAGTATTAGAAAGTCTGTACACAGACTTAAATGATTACTAACATTTCTCTCCTTATAATGCATAAATCATTGTGTAGCTGATTACTGAAATTAAGTTAATCTTTTTAGTTAGTATCCATATTGAAATAACAGCTTGGTGATTTATTTTGAAAGAAAAAGGGTTTCTTTTTTTGAACTGAAATTGCTTTGTGCATAATTCAAAGAATATGAAATTGAATGCTCTCAATATCTCTCAATATTTTATCTCTTAGATAAAAATATTTTTAATTAAATATTTTATTATACCACCGTTAGATATACAATTACAGCGTTGTTCATGTTTGGAGGTTTTGGTCACATAGTGTTCCAGCACCCCGCCCTCCACCAGTGCCCATTTCCCACCACCAATGTCCCCAATTCCCTCCCCCCAAGAGATAAAAAATATTTTGAAAATACAAAACATAGCTGTTTTTAAAATGCCAATCAAGAAGATAAAGTAAATAATACAGTTCACGTTTTCACCAACCATACTATTCTAAAATATCTACTGAAAAAGACCATGCCTCTGTTTTTTTTTTTTTTATACAGGGGGACATATGTGAAAACAATTGAATATTTCTGATGGCTTGAAGCTTTTCTTTTAACTTATTTCAAAGAAGAGGGAAATGGATTTGAGAGGTCATTTATATGTAGTCTTTCCCCCCAAAATCGAATATATCTAATTCTTACATATTCTCAGTTCTTCAGTCTTTGCTCTTTGTCATAAGGACACATTTATTTACTCTCTGTATTGAAGTGAACTGTCTCTCTGGGGATCACCCTTCTGTTGTGAGGACCATCACCATTACTGCTAACTAGGCACACCTGGTAGTCATTAACACCATCAGTATAACTTGGGAATACTTTTCTTATGTAACATCTGCAGTAATCAAGGTCAGGTGACATCCGAGGAGACTACCATATGGCACCTAGGAATACTGAAGCGGCCAAGGAGATTACAGGGCCTACACCTGCCCCGGGCAACACCCCTGGCTGCATGGGACCTACCAGGCCTGGCTAGCATAGTTCAGGGCACCCCAGGACGGAGCAGGACCCCAGGCTTGCGCCCACATTGAACCTCCTACCCAGTTGGCCTGGGTGTCCCCTGCGAGTGCTCCCCAGGCCTCTTGAGCATCGCTTAAAGGTCCCAAAAATAAAAATAGAGATACCAAAGACATACCAGGGCCAGCATATATGGGGAATTTCTTACGTTATCATAAGCACATCTTAAACCTTCCACTGAAAGTTTGAATCCATAACCCAAAGTGGGGAAGCCTATGGGTTTGCACAATTTCATACAGGAAACAAGAGGCCATATAGGGTGTGTGTGTGTGTGTGTGTGTGTGTGTGTGTGTGTGTGTGTGTGTGTGTGTGTGTGTACAAGCGCATGTGCGCGCTCATTCAGTCTCCTTGTCACGAGGGAGAAGTCTCTGAGCTGTAGATGTCTGGTAATTTCTGCTGTCACACATTTCCGTGATTGAAAAGTTTCTCGTATTCTAACTTCAGTCTTCGAGGGTGCTGTTTTCCCATGAGAGTTATCTGGTACTAAAATACAAACTTTGCTTCTCACACCACAAGTCCTAAGCCCCAGTAACAGAGTTATCACTTTCAATGTGAACAGTAGGTTTCTAAGACATGATTCTGGACAGGCTTCCCATGGCCAGCTGAGCTTCCAGGACTGCTCACCATGTGACCTTAGTACAAGCATAGTTGATGTGTCCTTGACTGACCAGCTTTGACGTGATGGAATTTTGGACACATTAGGGACATTTCCTAGTACGTTAGCATTTACCATTACAGATGAGACTTTTTTTTCCCTTGGTATACGTAAAACATCAGTGTACTACATAAATAGAGTGTGAATAGCTAACACTGGGTGTTAGTATGTTAGTATACTAATTCGTTTAGTATCCATGGCCATTATTGAGTTAGAGTGCTACTCCTAATTTTTTCTTTTTTCTTTTTTTTTTCTGTGGTAGACGTACTCAGCAATGCTCAGCAGCTAGTTCTGGCTCAGGGATGCTCCTTGGAGGACCAGAGTTGACCCAGCCAGATCTCTTGCCCATAAGCCTGGGCTCAGGCTGCTGGCTGTGCTCACTCTCTCCAGCTCTGATACTCTAATGTCACAGATGCAGCCCCTGAAGCACAGATGGGCTCGGTAATTTTCCGAAGGTTAGTAAGTAAATGTTTCAGAGCAGTTTTATATTCCTAAGAGAATTATGAAGACGCACAGGAAGTTCCTGTCTACCTCACTCCCAAGCATCTTCTATTGTTACTGTCTTAGGGTTTGTGATTGATTAGCCTCTGCTGTAAACCAGTATGGGCGCATTGTTGTTCAGCAAAAGCCCATCCTTTCCTGGAGTCCTTCATTTCCAGCCCATGCCCTTTTCCTGTAGTTGGATCCCATCCAAGATGCTTTTACGCATCTTGTCTCCTTGTTCCTCTGGGCGCTGGGTTTCTCTTCCTTGTCTTGCCTGAGCTCTGCCATTTTGGGACTACTGCTTCAGCTGATTGGTCATTGATCATCTGACTCAGAACTTGTTTGATGTTCCTCTCACCATCAGATTCATGGAATTTGGCAGAAGAAGGTCTTGACAAAGGCCAGGTGCCATTTGCCTCACAAGATTCCCTACCACTGGGCCAGAGCGATAGTCCAGCGGGTAGGGTGTTTGCCTTGCATGCGGCCGGCCCGGGCCGGCCTGGGTTTGATCCCCGCATCCCATATGGTCGCCCGAGCACCACCGGGAGTAATTCCTGAGTGCAGAGCCAGGAGAAACCCTTGAGTATGACCCCCAAAAAAAAAAAGATTCCCTACCACCAACACTACTATTGACTTTTCCCCTTGATCACTTGGGAAAAGGCACTTTTCGAACCCAGACAGTATGTGACAGATCTCATGCTGACACACCAGGAGGTAGGCTGCGGTGGCCATGTCATCCCAAAGTTTCACTTGGATCCACGTGTAGGTCCTGATTTCCTCTGGCACTGGAAGTGCAGGCCTGTCTGGTTCTTGGGGATGGCCTCTGACAAAACCAGAGCTCCTACTGCTTGCTGCTTTTTCCACAGCAGAGCTGTTCGGATGTGGCTCTTCCGTGGGCGGGTGGCTGGCTGGCCTCTCCGACCCCTCCTGCTGACCCCTAGGTCCTTCTCTCCCAGCAGGGTTTGTCTTCATTGTAGCACCTTTGCTCAGGGATGGTCTCCTTTCTGGACCCTCTTGATGTGTGTCTCCTGGATGGCCTTGTAAACCAATCTGCGACGGGTGGGCTTAAAATCTTCTGCATTGCCCATTTTTTTTTTCTAGAGGTGGCAGAGAAGTTTACTGTGACATTCTTGTCTCACACCCTAGTTGTGTGTGTCTCCGTCCTTCAGCATATCCTGGATTCCCTTGACACGATCTGAGTCCTTTTCCCAGAAAACACTTTGCCATATGTGCACATGTATGTGTTTGCTGTTGTGTGTGGTTCAAGGAGCTGGCAACCCCCTGAAGCCGCGTCATGTATGCTGTCAATTGGGGGCCTTCATCTCTGATGGCTGAAGTTGACGTGCTCGCTTAAACAGAATAGGGAAGCAACAGAAATCCATGTTCTCAGAACTTCCGGCAAAGTAGAAGAATCCATGGAGGGGGGAAATTGGGCTGAGTTGCCCGCCTGGCTCAATTCCAAAGGTTTCAGTCCACAAATCCACATGTGAGGCCTGTGCTCTGCCACTTGAGCCACACTCCCAGCCTTCAAAGAACTTGACTTGATACCACTTAGCACTTACGGTCTTTTCAAGAGTCCAGAACTGGACAGTGAGGGGCCTATAGGTTAGCATAGAAACAGTTACATACACATACACATGCTTGCTCCATGTGCACATATGTAGGCACAGAGTCCTATTATTTGGTCATTCAACTTCAGGGAGAATTTAGTAGGAAATAGGCTAAAATGATATAAAACCGGTGGAGATAGAGCCCGGTGGGGGTAAAACGCATGTTGGCATGCATGTTTGCAACTCTGGGTTTAACCCCAAGCACTTAAAACCAAAAACCAAAGCGATTCGGAAATGGGCAGACACGTTATCATTGTCCACGTGGGAAGCCAGCTCCAATAAAAAGTTTATTTTTCTCTCACCCAACAGATGGGCAGGTGGCCGGGTTCAGCGGGTTCTGCAATCGCCGATTCTCTCAGGTTCCTTCCGTCTGGTTTTCCATCCTTCCAGTGTGTGCTGCTCCAGGCTGAAGTTTACCTTCTTTGCTTGGCTCTCCCTCTGCCTTTGAGCCTAAGAGAGATGGCTGACCAGCCCACACGGGGTGCACATGGCCATTCTGCTCATACCCCAGCATTGGAAATTTACAACCACAGCTCTTTGCAAAGGGGGCTCTGAATTGTCGTTGTCCTGGGAAGCCAGGTGTCCACCAGCATTGACTCATTAATTCATTCCCGGGTGGATTGAAGAAGGTGGAAGCCACTGGCTGGAATCTATCAGTGTTCTTTCAGTCTACTTTCAAAATACTATCTTTCTTCTATTATATAATTTTTTTGCACAAATATACACTGGAAAATACAGATAGACAAAAGCAGAGAAATTTAAAATCACATGTGCGCCTTCCACCTCCTGGTCAGAACTCCTCTGGAAGTGTCCTTTCAGAACTTTCCTCATGTCTGCTGAAAGTGTACCTTAGGTGGAAATATCAATCTTACCATATGATCTTCGTGTGTGCTTTTATTATGTGCTTTCTTTAAACTGGCGGAATATTAAAATTAGGACTCCTTTTGCAGCTTACCGGGTTGCAAAGGACAGGAGCCAACTCAAAGTAACAAGCCCAAAAAAGTTCATAACCCATGACATGCAAGTAAATAACTAGCCCAAAAAGACTGGTTTCAGAATATGGCTGAGTCCAGGCACACAAATAGCCCTAGAAAGTGATTTTTCTCCATTTCTAGGATTTGTTGTCCTTTGCTATGCCTTTTCTTTCAGGATCTCATTGTGACAGGAAGATAAAAAAATGAAAAGCCACTAACAAGTGAACCAGTTCTGGTTCACGTCTTGGCCCTTCCGTGGGGATAGGGACCCAGCTCCACAATTGCTAGCAAACCTCATGAAATTGACTCTGGTTGTCCTTGTTCAGGTCTGTGTCAGCCCAGTCATTATTGCTGGGAGACAGAATAGCTTGATGGGCGGGGAGGGGGCCAGGTTCCAGTCTCACTGACCTCTGCCCAGGGTGAGAGTGAGGAGGAAAATGGGGGGTACCCCAAGCATAGAGATGGGTCTGTTGCCATCAGGCAACCCTGACAGGAAGTGTCCATCCTAGCAGCATTTCGGGTTTTTTTTTTCTTTTTTTGGGTCACATCTGGCAATGCTCAGGGGTTACTCCTGGCTCTGCACTCAGAAATTACTCCTGGCGGTGCTCAGGGGACCATATGGGATGCCGGGATCGAACCCGAACCGGCATGGGCCGCCGCGTGCAAGGCAAACGCCCTACCTGCTGGGCTATCGTCCGCCCCACATTTCAGGTTTTTTAATGATCTACATTCCTGGGTCCCGAGAGGCAGTACAGTACAAACTTGCTTGCTGGGCAAGTTTTGGGGGAGTCAGAAGTTAAGACATTGGTTATGAACTCTGCTGAGTTGGTATCCCTAGCGCCCTTCCCCATCCCCTTTGGTAAAGGGCTAGCTGCAAGTGTGAGCTTCCATTTCTCTCTCCAAAACTGTTTATTCTCACTAATATTATAAATAGTTACACATATATGTACACTTATAAGTATATAGATCTTTTACAGATTGGTCACTCTCCATATACTTGGGTATGCATAAAAGTTTAAAGAAACGTGTGTGTGTGTATGTGTGTATAACAGAAATTAGTGATTCCTTGCCTAAGCAGATAACATCCATTTTACATTTGCTGTTTTGAGTATTTGTATAGGATGCCAAAAGACTCGTGATTTAGGGACGTGAAAGATAGTGCAGAAGGTAGAATACTTGCCCTGCACACAGCCAACCAGGGTACTATCCCCAACTCCCTGTGTAATCCCAAAACCCTGGCAGGAGTAATCCCTGAGCACCACAGGGTGTGACCCCACAAAAAACCAAGCAAAAAGATGTCATAATTGAGTGAGTCATGTGTATGGAAGAGTTTGAATTGGGAATGTCAGAAATAAAGAGGCAGGAGGCTACCTGAACCACTTACCCAGGGAGCCACCAGACAGGCCACTGGGAATGTTAGCTTTAAAATCTTACATGGTATAGTTCTTCTGAAATGAGTTTTAGAATTTCTGAAGGACGGAAGTGCAGCGGAAGTCCTGGTGGTGAGAATGCAGAGATGGAGCACTCAGCCCTCGAGTAACATTGGCCAGCGTATAGCAAGTGTGTGTGCCCGGGTCTCTGGGGGCAGGCGGGGTCCTGTTGAATTTTTCCCACTTTGTGCAATTTGACTTTTTAATTTCCAGATCCCTGGGACCGAGCAATAGCACAGCGGGTAGGGCGTTTGCCTTGCATGCAGCCAACCTGGGTTCGATCCCCGGCATCCCATATGGTCCCCAAGCACCATCAGGAGTGATTCCTAAGCAAAGAGCCAGGAGTAACCCCCTGAGCATCGCCGGTGTGACCCAAAAAAGAAAAAAAATCTAGATCCCTTCACTAAAGACTTATCCTTTTTTTCATCCCCATTTTCTAGCAACTAGAAGTGGCAAATGGGCACTGTAGTGGAGTTACTTTATAAATAGTTGGAGGCTGGATTCTGATTGATACTTGCCCTTTTTTTGTTTAGGCATTTTTCTAATTTGCAAATTCATTTACTGTAGGTGGCAGTAAGCTAAAAGTTAAATGTTTCTTTGTAGCCTGAAATATCCAGCAATGTATATGTACAGTAAACCTCTATCATCAAAGATTTAAATGGTCTCATGTGAATTTTTGACACACAACTTGCCAGCTTAGCAATATCATAAATAAATCCAAGCAGAGATGTTAGACACACTTCCTCTGCCATGCGAAAAGTCAAGTAGAGATCACAGAAAGTTTTTTTAATTCCATAAGTGCCCATATTGTGGGTTACCTATCTCCTGGGATTACTAAAGGCTGTTTCGATTAGGAGTGATCAATTTTAGTTAAAAGAATTGGGTAATGCTGGAGTAATTTTTTTAAAAGACAAACACTGCAAAGACCCCCCAGGAGAGATGCTCGGTCTTCCTATTGACCAGTGAGGAGCAGGGCTCTCCCTTGCTTGGGTCCTTCCTCTGTGCTAGGCCCCGCCTTCATTATTCCATTTAGAGGCTCCATGAAGTACAGTTATCACTTATTCATTCTTTGCGATTAAAAAAAAGGTTAGACATAGAGAAGTTAAATGCCCCATCCAGAGCCATGCTTAGTGACGGAATTGAATCAGTATTTGCTGCTGTACAACTTTTTTGTATTAACAGGAATGTTCTGTGTCAGCACTGGCCAATTTGGCAGTCGCTAGCCCTGTGGGACTGTTGAGGAATTGAAATATGACTATTCCAACCAAGCTACTAAATTTTTAATTGTATTTAATTGTAATTAAATTAAAATAGCCCTTTGGGACTAGTGGCTACTGTATTACCACTCTAGGATCTTCCCAGAATGCTCTAACTCACGCTACCACCCCCTGCAGTTCAACCCCTCCGCTGACCGTAGGGAAAGCAGTAGTCGAAGAGTCTAAGGTCTGTGTTCAGTGGAAACCTCTCAGACTCGGGTTCTCTTGAGGGGGTGGTCAGACAGTAGGCCGTGGGCCAAGACTCCCCACCCCCCTTCAGATGTCTTTTTCCTAGTTAAATTACTCCGTGAAGCGAGCCGCATTGTCCCTTCATGCCTCGGCCCCTGACCTGGATCTTCACCAATGATCTCCATTTCTTCAGTCCTCTGTGCTTTAAAAGATCCAGTGGCATTTTCCCTTTTGGTAAGGATTTCAGTAATTCGATGAAGACACTTACGTAGTGGGGTTGGTTGGTTCAGCAAAGCCTCGGTCAGAGTCATAATACCTTTTAATAAGAAGGCAGAATCCCCACTCCTCCGTGAAGGATCTGCTTCCTAACTGAGTGCTCCCTGAGCTGGCCCGGGTGATCACGTTCTCCTGTTCAGGCCTCATTTTCCCCATGTGCAAGCAAGTGTGATGAATTAGTGACTGCGTGGGTGGCATCTTTGTATAGGGAAACTATGTATGTATTGATACTAGAAATCTTAATTTTTGGTAAATTATTACATTGCAGAATGACATAAGGAGTCTGGGAGTATCTTGAAAGCAGAACAAGAAATGATGGAGAGCTGTGCACTTCCCGAGCCCTTTGAGCACCTCTGTCCTTTCCTCTTCCATGTTCTTTTTGCACCTTTTTCTCTTCCAGAGGACATGGGCCAGAATCTGCCATGTTTTTAATACTTCTCTTGAAACGGTAGTAGTCATTGCTGGACCTCAGAATCCCAATGAGGGGCCGGAGCGATAGCCCAGCAGGTAGGGCGTTTGCCTTGCACGCCGCCAGCCCATGCCAGCCCAAGTTTGATCCCCAGCATCCCATATGGTCCCCCGAGCACCGCTAGGAGTAGTTCCTGAGTTCTGAGCGAGCCAGGAGTAACCCCTGAGCATTGCCGGGTGTGACCCAAAAAAGGAAAAAAAAAAAAAGAATCCCAACGAGTTCATTCTTATGTTGAAAAAGTATCTGTAACCTGGAATGCCTTGGAAGCAAATAGCTTGAAATGTTATTTTAGAAACATGACATGTTTCGTTCATGTGTGTGTATGTGGTTTTTTGGTATTTCACATGTGTGTTTGTAGCAAATTCTCTGTTAGGGTCTGCTAGTTCATTTGCACTATTTTCCTCTGGGGCTGGGGGCACATTCTTACCATGTGGGAAGAGCATCCTTTTAAAGCCCGTGTTCGGATAGCTTTGGAATGTGCTGAGTATGGGAGGCTCTTGGCTAGAGGAATGTTCTAGTCAGGGCACAGTTACCATCCAGAACTAGTACATTCGGTCTGGAGTGAGAGTTTTGAGTGTGGTCTGTCCCACTGTGTCTCAGCGTTTCCCATCATCACCTACTTGACCGGTTTCTTTCCTATGTTACCCCCTCCTCCCTACCATCCTACTACTGGTTGGCCCCTTAATCTTGTACCATGGACCCCATTTATGTGATTTTCATCTTGAACCCCTTGGAATATTTGAGAAACACTGGCCTATTTATTATTTTTCTTTCTTTTGGAATTTTTACATCAATTTTTAATAACTGGATTAGACCATAAAATTCCTTTACCGCTTATAGAAATTAGATATCACTTGTATTTTTTAATGTTGACCAGATCATGGGGTTTTTTGGGTTTTGTTTGTTTGATTGTCTGTTTTACTTTAGTTTTAATTTGCTTATACTCGGTGATGCTTAGAGGTGACTCCTGACTCTACACTCAGGAATTATTCCTCAGGTCTGTTTGGGATGCTGGGCACCGAACCTGGGTCAGCCATGTGCAAGGCAAGCACCTACCTGTTGTACTATTCTCCAGCCCACTTCCATTTGTTTTAATGACTATATAGTTTCTATTCTAAATCATATGAAGGAACTGTGAAACCAAGTCATTTTTGAGTAAAAAGTGGCTTCAGTTTATAGCTCCATAGTAGTAGTGTATTCACCTTCATGCCTTAAAAAACAAACTCTTATGTCCCTAAATACAATATTAGGAGACGTGGCTATCAGTGTGAACATAATGTGACTCTTTTTCAGCAGAGATCCAGTATTCTCCGGAGAAAAAAACCTTAAAAAGAGCTGCAAAGACTGTATGCAGCTACTACCAGACATCACATTCATTTCCAGTGTTTGAATGATGTGAGCCACCAGTGATTTCAAAAGCTAAAAATGCATCATGTTTATACATTCATAGTGACTGCGGGCATTGATCACTTCTGTTATATTTGAATGTTTTAGAAGAACTTAACTGCAGACATCCGTAATGGAAGTTATTTCTAAGTACACGTTTTCTTCCTTTCCAGGACTTCCAACAGTAATCAAACCATATCATCTTGCCATACTATGGAGCCATGTTCATCAGATGAATTTTTCCAGGCCCTTAATCATGCTGAGCAGACATTTAAAAAGATGGAAAACTATTTGAGACACAAACAACTATGTGACGTAATTCTGGTTGCTGGTGACCGCAGGATTCCAGCTCACAGGTAATTGCTTTCTAAATTTCTTATGTGTGAAATATTTCCTCGATGACAATTTTGTTAGATATGTTTAGGTAGGATGGGGTGGTTGCTGAAGGAGTCTATTACAGAAATTTCAGAAAGAAAATATTGCATGTGAAATTACTGAACATGAAGGATTCCCCCCACCCCCAACCCCGCCCCCTGCGGGCCAAAGCGATAGTGCTGCGGATGAGCCTTTGCCTTGGATGGAGCCACTCTGGGTTTGATCCCCAGCACTGCATGTGGTCCCCGGAGCCCTGCCAGGAGTAAGCTCTGCACTACAGGTATAGCAAAAAAAAATAATAATAATAATAAAGTAATGACCCCAAAGGGTTACTTTCCTTCTGGAGGAGCTCAAAACCAAAATATGCTGGATTTGTCAGTTTTAGATAGAGATTTCAGCTATAATAAAGAGTTTAAACCTCATCTGTTAATTACCTTTTAAATAAAATTCAATGACAGGGCCCTAGAGGTAGCTCTTTGAATTTATTTAAATAACATAAATGGCACCCTGTATGCTCCAGTAGTACATGAATATCCTAAATATCTGTTAAAAATACAGAAACACTAATCTGAAAGGATATTTGCAGCATTCTAACATTAGTATAATAGTTAGAATACTGAATCAATCTTAATGCCTTGCTTTATATGAATGAGGCCCAAATTCCATCCCCAATACTGCAGGGCCCTGAATACTGAGCCAGAAGTAGAGTGTGCACCACAAGGTGTGGCCCAAAGACCAGAAACGAACAGTTGAATAAATAAAGCCAGAACTATAACTATGGCTCTTCAGAATCAAGAAATACAGTGGAAGGAAGTGAGAAACTTCTTGCTTGTTTTTTGCTCACCTCCACACATCGGATAAGCAGCAGTTCAGGGAAACCAAATCCAAAAGCTTTGCCATGGATGAAGAGTGTTTGCAGTTCAGGAAAAAAAGGAGAGCTGCTTCAGAGGGAGTAATTTATCCCTTTCCTTCTGGCGGTTTCCATTTCAGTTGTTTGCTGTCAATGCCATTTTGTTCCAGAGAGAGAGAGAGAGAGAGAGAGAGAGAGAGAGAGAGAGAGAGAGAGAGAGAGAGAGGAGAGAGAGAGGATGATTTTTTTTAAATGCCCCTTTAAAGCAAGTCACCATTCTAACTTTAAGGATTATTTAACCAACCATAGTGGGATCAAATCATTTGGAAGACTAATTGACCTGGCCTGAGAGCTTTCAGTCACCATCAGCAAACATTGACACGCCACTGGTGGAGGGACAGAAGCCCATGCTCAAAGCACTGGCCAGAACAGTCACTTTGCCGCAGATTTATGGCAGCATCCCATTTCTGTGTCCTTCCTGCCGCTCTCAGCCCCTTCAAAACCACTTCATCCCCAGGACAGGAGGCTCCCGACATCCTCCCTGCTCTCTCCCCGCTACGTTTGGTTTTTCAAACATTCGCCCTAGCGATCCTTTAATGTTTAGCTCAGGGGATTAGAATAATAGTACAGTGAGGGCACTTGCTTTGCATGAGGCTGGCCCAGGGTCATCCCAGCACCCTATATGGCAACCTGAACTGTTCAGGAGTGAGCCGGGAGTCAGCCCTGAACACAGTTGGGAGTGGCCCAAAACAACAACAAAATCCAGCTCAGATCCGGTTGCTCCAACTTGATCGGGCTTCTCAGTGGCCTGTCATGTCACCAAGTATGAAGCCCACCTCCTCGCTGACCGCTCACTCTTGCTCCCGCTGCCCGGCCACATGCGCTCCTGTCCATCCTTGTCTGGGCTTCTGCTGGAGTCTTGCCTCTGGGTTCCCAGATGCGAGTCAATCCCAGCCCCTCCTTCAGGTCTTGGCCCACGTCACCTTCAGTGGCACCGCTGCCTGCCTTCTGCGCTCTCCCTTCTCTTGCATTGAGTTAAAATTGGTGTACGCCGTTGTATATTTCAGGAGTGTTTTCCTCACACCTCTTCGGAAGTAGGTTGTCACCCACTGCTTGCCACTAATTTAACCCCCACCCTATACTCCCATTTGTCTCCCCCTGTTTTTCCTCCCTGTAGCTGTAGTACTTAATGGCGTTATTAATAGAATACAGTCGAGTTCACTTCTGTCTGTGTTATTATCTCGCCCCTGGAAGTGAGTGTTCCGTTGGAGATGGGATCTGTAGTCGGTTTGTTACACCAGTGTTTCGGTTTCTGGAGGACACACGTTGGTTTCACCTCGTGTGTTCATGTGGAGTATGTTCCTACTCATCTGTACTGGGGCCCCTCACAGTGAGGCAGGGCCGTCTGGGTGGGCACAGCAGTCTGGAGCGCCGCTTGGCAGATCTTAAGGCTCCAGGGCAGGGGAGAGGATGGAATTAGAGACGGAATTAGGTGCTGTCACCTCATGCGTTATGTGGATCATCATTGCTCTTCCTTAACAAAATGAATAGCGTGTACAAGTGTGCTGACGTGGGGCTACTTGAGGACATCATCAGATGATGAAAATGGATGTTTTAAGATGTGTAGCGTGTAACCCATGTTTTTATATGTGACTCAGAAGTCTGGATAGAGTTAGCATAAAAATATATGTATTTGGGGCCTGGCGTGGTTGTACAGTAGGTAAGACACTTGCTTTGCATGTGGCCAAACTGGATTCAACTCCCAGCACCCCATCTGGTCCCCTAAACACTGCCAGAAAGTGATTCCTGAGTATCATTGGGTGTGACTCAATGATACTCAATGATACTTTTTTTCTTTTGAATAAAAAATTATTTTATATAATATGAGTATATATAGTCTTATGTGTGATACAGTCTTACAAAAATACAGTCTTATGGTGATAATACAAATAGTACAATTTTATAACAAAATATAAACATTAATAAATCTGTCTTAAAAGTTTAAAATAACTTGTGAAGTTGTCCTCATGCCTTTGCTTAAAATAATAATGAATGTTTTTAATTTTATATTTTTAATTGAAGTTTCATAATTTAACAGGTTATTTTCCTAAGTGAGAAAACAGCCTTCATTTTCACTCCCTTCTTTAAAAATATATCATTTATTTAATAATGTGGGCTTGTAGCTTTTTTCTGTTACAAAGCTATTTTTTAGTGGTAGATGAAAGTTTTTAGTAATGGTAATTTATTATTCAAAAGAAGGAAGTAGAGCATAAAGCAATTAGTCAAACTTAAAATACTTTTTTCCAGTACCATGCATTTTCTATGGTGAAAAAAAAATTGTTTTTCCTGAAGAGGAAGAGAGGCATTTATTAACATCAGCTTTAATGTGATCATTGATTTCTTTTCTTGTAATATGTTCTCAGACTGGTGCTCTCCTCTGTCTCGGATTATTTTGCTGCGATGTTTACTAATGATGTCAGGGAAGCAAGACAAGAAGAAATTAAAATGGAAGGTGTAGAACCAAACTCCCTCTGGTCTTTGATTCAGTACGCATATACAGGTAATAAATCTGAAAATGTAAATTAAAAGCCAAGATTGATCTTATCTACATACTCTTAGATTGCAGATTGCTGGTTGCAGTAAGGCCACCAGCGTCCGTTAATTCTGCCGCAGTAACCACCAGCCTTGGCAGCAGCAGCATAGCTTCGACTGTGCAGTGGATCCTTAGAACATTTATCGTAACTAAGGTTTTGAAGGGTTTCTTTTTTTGATCTTTTTCTCTTTCTGGGTCACACCCGCAATGCTCAGAGGTTCCTCCTGGCTCTGCACTCAGGAATTGGGCTTCCATATGGGATGCTGGGGATTGAACCCGGTAGGCCGCATGCAAGGCAACACCCTCCCCACTATGCTGTCGCTCTGGCCCCTTGATTGGTTTCTTAATTTTTATCTATCTATCTATCTATCTATCTATCTATCTATCTATCTATCTATCTATCATCTATCTATCTACCTACCTATCTATCATCTATCTATCTATCTATCTATCTATCTATCTATCTATCTATCTATCATCTATCTACCTACCTATCTATCTATCATCTATCTATCTATCTACCTATCTATCTATCTATCTATCTATCTATCTATCTATCATCTATCTATCTATCTTCCTCCCTACCTCACTCCCTTCCTTCCTCCTCCTTCCTTCCTTCCTCCCTCCCTCCCTCCCTCCCTCCCTCCCTCCCTCCCTCCCTCCCTCCTTCCTTCCTTCCTTCCTTCCTTCCTTCCTTCCTTCCTTCCTTCCTTCCTTCCTTCCTGATTACTCCTGGCTCTTTGCTCAGGAATTACTCCTGGAGGTGCTCAGGGGACCATATGGGATGCCAGGGATTGAACCCGGGTCGGCCACATGAAAGGCAAACTCCCTACCTGCTGTGCTATTGCTCCAGCCCGAGTGGTTTCTTAAAACATAAGAAACTTGTCTGTTGACAAGTTACATGACAGACAAGTTACATGATTGTGAATTTTATTTTCACTTTGCTTCATTTTTCTCCAGGCAGTGGGGCCGTGGGGATTCCTCAGTGCTCGCTCGGGCTGCCAAGTTTAAGCTTGCTGGCCCTGGGAGCTTTGCAAGCCATCGTGTTGTCTTCTCTGCCATCGCATGCAGAGGGCCCAAATGGCAGAACTGTCGGGATCTTTGAGTGCACTGGGGTGGCCGTGGCATGGCTCATGGTCTCTCACTTGCCAGCAAGCTCTGTGTTTTGTTTTGGGGTCACACCTGGCACCACTCAGGGAACCATTGAGTGTGAGGGATGAGCCTTCTGCCATCCCATTGACCAATCTCTAGTCCCACCTCGCACAAGGACTTTGAGCCACTGAGCCCTTCCAGCCCTCAATAATTTTCTTGTTTTGGGGCCAGAGCGATAGCACAGCGGGTAGGGCGTTTGCCTTGCATGAGGCTGACCCAGGTTCGATCCCCGGCATCCCATATATGGTCCCTGAGCACTGCTAGGAGTCATGCCTGAGTGAAGAGCCAGGAGTAACTGCTGAGCATCGCTGGGTGTGACCCAAAATAAAAAAAAAATTTCTTTCTTTGGGTCATACCCGGTTATGGTCAGGGTTACTCCTGGCTCTGCACTTAGGAGTTACTCCTGGTGGTGCTGAGGGGGCCATATGAGATGCCAGGGAATGAACCTGGCTTAGCTGCATGCAAGGCAAATGCCCACCACTGTACTATCACTCCAGATCCTAATTTTTTAATTCTTTCTTTCTTTATTCATTCATTAATTTATTCATTCATTATTTATTTATTTTTGCTTTTCTTTTTTTGGGTCACACCCGGCAATGCTCAGAGGTTTCTCCTGGATTTGCACTCAGGAATTATTTCTGGCGGTTTTCGGGGGACCATATAGGATGCCGGGGATCAAACCCGGCCGGCATAGCCAGCCGGCCGTTTGCAAGGCAAGCCGCCTACCCGCTGGGCTATGCTCCGGCCCTATTTATTTATTTATTTATTTATTTATTTATTTATTTATTTATTTATTTATTTATTTATTATCTATCTATCCATTTATTTATTTATTTTTTTTGGTCACACCCAGCAATGCTCAGGGATTACTCCTGACTGCGCTCAGGAATTACTTCCAGCATTGCTTGGAGGGCTGTATGGGATGTTGGAGATCAAGCCCAGGTCTGCCTCATGCAAGACAAATGACCTGCCTGCTGTGCTATCATTCTGGCCCCAATTCTTGTGTTTTTAAAGTTAAGTATTGAGGGACTGGGAGATGGTACAGGGGTCAGGATTATGCCCAACCCAGGTTTCATAGATGGCACTATATCCCAGCACCCCAGGTGTGGCCCAGAAGAACCTGAGCACTCCTCGATGGCTCCTCTCACTCCAGACACCAAGCAGCACCGAGTGCTTGAGCTCTTGCATGGAACATGGCCAGCCCAGTTGGCCAGTAGTAGTATCTGGTTTGTATTGCTGGATACCCCCTGAGCAGTGTTTGGGAAGCTCCCAAATTTTAATTTTTATTCAGTGAATAAAAATTAAAATGGATTTTAATTTTTATTCAGTGAATAAAAATTAAAATGTGAGCTGCATATGATACATATACTATTCATTAAAAACATCACTTAACTCTGAAAATAAGCCTTTAGTTTGAGGGCGAGGAAGTTTCAGCATATGTCACAAAGACCTAATCCTTGTTTAATGATTTTTTTTTGAATGTCTTAAACATTGTGTATTCCATCCATAGAATGGAATTCTGTGGAATACACCCCTCATGTAGAGGCAATGCTGTTAACAGCTTTGCTTTTATAAACTCAGGTGAATCTAGTTGCATGGTTAATGGCGGTTTCTTTTTTCTCTTAAGGCCGCCTTGAGTTAAAAAGAAGATAACATTGAGTGCCTGTTGTCGACGGCTTGCCTTCTGCAGCTCTCGCAGGTGGTGGAAGCATGCTGTAAGTTTTTAATGAAACAGCTTCACCCATCCAACTGTCTTGGAATCCGTTCCTTTGCTGATGCCCAAGGTTGTAGCAGGATTTGCATAAAGTGGCTCACAATTACACCATGGTATGTATTCTTTTGAGAAACAGGAAGGTGTGTGTGCTCTTTGCCTCACTCGCTTTTTTGGTGCAGCTTCTTGTCTACGAGTTGTTTTCCATGACTGCCACATTTCCTAGAGTTCAGGTTCACTGTCTAGTGTGTCACAGTTTCATTAAGAGGGAAAGCCACCATGCCTTTCTCCTGGACATAGAGGAGTAAAGCCATAAGGTATTAAAGTATCTGAGAAACAGGTTCAGGTGCTTTGCCTTTTGGACAACCAGCCCAGTTTAGTCCCCAGCCCCACATGGGTCCCTGGAGTACTGGCAGCAGTTCTCTCCTGAGCACAGATAGAAAATAACCCCGACCCCCTGCCAGGTATGCTCCGCTGCCCGCCTTTACCCCACCCAGCCAGCCAAAAGGTAAGGGCTAGGATTGTTCCATTCAGAATGTGCAGAGTTAGAGCAGATGTTAAGGCACTTACTTGCACACAGCCAGTCCAGGTTCAGTCCCCATACAGTCCCCTGAATTACCAGGAGTAATTCCAGAGTGCAGAGTCAGGAGTAAGCTCTGAGCATCACGAGGTGTGGCCCCTGAACAGGGAAAAAATGCAGATACACATTTTAGAGTGAGATCACACACACACACACACACACACACACACACCCCAAAAAAAAAAAAACCTACATTGTAGCATTCGGATGGAGTGAGAATTACCCACTATTATGGAAATTGGTGACTGTAATGTGTTATTGGTACGCACTACTATATAGAAGCTGGGGGGCAAAGGGAGACTTCTTCAAAGGACAAATGTGAGCTAGACAGACAGAGCAAGTGTAAGGTGCTTGCGTCACCTGCAGTCGACCAGGCTCTATTCCCCAGCATCCCACAATATCCCCTGCATTGTCAGGAATGATCCCTTAGCCAGAGCCAGGATAATCTCTAAGCATCACTGGATGTGGCCCAAAAACCAAAACTTAAAACCAAGGCCAGGCAAAACAGGGATCAGGAGGTCTTGTCACTGGTGGAATCTACCACAAGTGTGTGGGAGTCATAGGTTAGGTAAGACAGGAAACAGGATGCTAATAATTGTTGGAAATGATAACACCAGCCTAGAACTGAGCATTGAACATAGGCAAAGGGATATACATGATAACCTCTAAATGTATGTATTGCAAGCCACAATGTGTAAGAGAAGGGAAGAGAGAGAGAGAGGAGAGAAAACAGGCAAGGTGCCTGCCATAGAGGCAGGTTGGGGGAGGGGAGGGAATCCGGGGACATTGGTGGTGGGAAATGGGCACTGGTGGAGAGATGGGTGCTGGAACACTGTATGACTGAAACCCAATCATGAACATCTTTGTAATTGTATATCTGACGGTGGTGTAATAAAAAAAAAAATTTTTTAAATCAAAGTGAGTGTATTAAGTGTTTTCAGCTATATCAAAGCATGCTGATATTATAGCAGATTATGTGATCCCAAAAATGTTACAAGAGGGAAGGTTTCTGATTTAGGGTTGCAGCTTGAATTTGGGCAGCATCAGAATGAAGCGTGTGGGCTGTGAATAGTTGGGACCAGCTGCCGGTAGTACTGACAGCAGAGGAGTTAGGGAGGGAGGGCCATGGGGCATGCCTAAAGTGCTTGCCTTTGACAGTACAGCGTATATGCAGACTTGTGGCCATCCGCATGCGCGCTACAGTCATCTGTCATTCCTTTGCTCAACTCTCAAGAGGTAGTTTTTATTTTGCTTTTTTGGATCACACCCAGCAATGCTCAGGGGTTACTCCTGGCTCTGTGCTTAGGAATTAGTCCTGGCAGTGCTTGGGATGCTGGGGATCGAACCCAGGTTGGCTGCATGCAAAGCAAACGCCCCTCTCTGCTGTACTATCCTTCTGGCTCCCGAAAGGTAATGTTTTTAGAAGTGGCTTGGGCCACGGTTGGCCCGGCTCATGGGAGATAGAAGGCTCAGCGCTTTGCCCTGCTGTAGTACCTCCCTGGCCTGGGTGCTGAAGATCTCCAGGTCACCCACACTTACTTGGGCCGCATCTTGGGCATCCCCCCCATGAGGTGCGGGGGACTTGTGGTGCCTGCCTTTGAACTCAGGGCCCTGTGAATGTTAGTCCATAGCCCCTAACTTTTGTTGAATCTCTCTTCCTTCGCCCATCTTTCCCTTAGGCTGATTTGTCTATGAAGGGATTGACAGGTAAGTTAGGAATGTTTCATAAGAGGAAGAAGGGTTAGGGGAAATGCTAAGAATAGGGATTGGAAACTCTTGGGAAGATTCGGGTTTTTTTTGTTTGTTTTGTTTTTTTCTGGTTCTTATGTGACTCATCAGTGAGTTCTCAAAAAGTTTAGCACCCCGGTGCCGTAGAGACAGTGCAGCAGGTAAGGCGCTTGCCTTGCACGTGGCCAGTCCCGGTCCAAGCCCATCCATATGGCCCCTGAGCACAGAGCCAGAGTAACCCTGAGTATCACTGGGTGCGGCCCACCCCCAGAAAAAAACAATGATTGGCATATAGTATACCGAGTCTGTAAAGAACACCATCATCTTAGTTATCTCCGTATGTGGTTTTACTCTGCTCAGCATGGTAGGGATTTATTTGAGTGAAGAGGCATTCAGAGAAAAGCAGACTTTTGTAATTCTTTATTTCTCCTTGTGGTGTAATAACTTCTCAGAAACATTTCTTGTGCGTGATGGGCAGCTGCCTCAGATAGAGCATAAGACAGGGCGGTGCTGTGCGGATCTACTACGTGGGCATTGGTTTGGGATAATAACTTTATTCTATTTGATTTTTTTTTGGAGGGACGGTGGTAGGCCACCCCTAGTACATGGGTCTGTGGCTCTGTGTTCAGGGGATCTCTCTGTGCAGTGCTCAGGGCTAGCTTTATGCAAGACAAGTGTTGCCAACCCCTGTACTATCTCTCCACCCTGAGATAATATATTCTAACTAAAGTTAATGGAAAATATGGGGCCAGAGCGATAGCCCAGTGGGTAGGGCGTTTGCCTTGCACGCGTCGGCCTGCGCTGGCCCGGGTTCGATCCCCGGCATCCCATATGGTCCCCCGAGCACCGCCGGAGTAATTTCTGAGTGCAAAGCCAGGAGTAACCCCTGAGCATTGCTGGTGTGACCCAAAAAGGCAAAAAAAAATAAATAAATAAAATAAAGTTAATGGAAATTTTCTCCCCTCAGTCTTCATCCTTTCTTTACATTTTTTCATTTTTACCTTATCTCCCATGTTCAGATTTTTTTGAAGATGAAGATAAGTTGGAGTTTACCCCTTATGATCAATACATTGGGGTGAGGATGTAACTTAGCAATAGAGCACTTGTCTTGCATGTGTGAGGCTCTGGGTTCCATTCCCACTACAGGGGGGGAAAACAGGGACTGAGAATTCATAGTTTAGGTAATAACCTCTCTCCTAAGGAAGAGAAATTGAATGCTTTTATATCTCATCTATTGTTATTGTAGAGGCACAATTGCTACTCTAAGTCTTTAGGGGGGCCAGAGCAGGGCATTTGCCTTTCATCATCTGATCAGCTCCACTCCTGAGCCAACCAGGAGTGATGATCCCAGAGCACAGAGCCAGGAGTAAGCCCCTGAGCATTGCCGGTTTGGGCCCCCAAGCAAAAAACAAACCAAAAAAAAAAAAACTTGAACATTAATTAACTTGCATTTGTTTCTTTATGGGTCTGGCAGTGCTGGGGGGCTGATCCTACCAATGTGCTTCTCGGTATTGACTCCCTGACAGTCCTGAGGGACCGTATCCAGGGCTGGAGATCAGACCCCTATCAGCTCTACGCAAGGCAAGCACCTTAACTTCCTCGACTATTTCTCGAGGCCCAAGGCTGAAATGTTTTAAAGCTATTTCCTTTCCTTTTGATCATGGCAGTAAATGTCTGCAGCACTCTGCATTGTAGGAGCGCAGGTTCACACTTGATCAAATACGTGTCACCACATCACCCGCCACCAAGGCACACCAGCCCTGGCCGTGGATAGTTCCTGACCCTCTGGGCCCCCTTCCCTCTTCTTCCTGCCTCAGTTCTTCAGTCAGGACCCAGGGATTGGGTTGGGTTGGACTTTTTTCTATTTTTTTTCTATTTTAAGACTGTTTTTGTGGCCAATTAATGGTGGTACTTGTGTTTTACTCCAGGCCATTATTTAACATTATTTAGTTACAGCAGAGACATGGAATTGAATTCTTATAACAATAACTCATTTAAAGGGAGTTTTCCTGATTTGAATAGTTACTATGGGAACTGAATAAAAATGTATAGCAGATTGCAGTTTCCTATTTAAATAAATCCCTCCATAATTTCATTTGCTCAAACAGCTATCCCAGAGGGAAGGGGCCCCAGGGGCTTGGTAGCGTGCACATTGCCTGTGCCATGTACAGCCTTGGAGAGATAAGCCAAGACTGTATGGCAGGCTCAGTTTAGCTGGTCCCTTCAAATGCTGCGCGTGCCCAGCGGCTGCCCCCTGAGCCTGCCTGAAACAGGGTCAGCAGAAACACGAGGATGAGCCTCCTTGCTCTGATGGCCACTGAATGGGGTGGGGCGTTCAGCATTCAGTGTCACAGAAGCATCTAAAAAACTTTGTAAAGTCCATCATTAACAGAATTTATGAAGTACCTTTTGGCATTTTGTTTTATGTTAACTATGTTGCATTGATTTCTCATAGGCTTCAACTGTTTGGGAGCAGGGCTGGAGTAATAGCAAATAAGTGTTTGCCTTGCACATAACCAACCCAGGTTTGATGCCCAGTGTCCCATATGGTCCCCGAAAGCACTGCCAGGAGTGGTTCCTCAGTGCAGAGCCAGGAGTAACCCCTGAGCATCAACCCCTTTCCCCCTAAATAAAACCTTGGAGAAACTTTCTCCCTCTATGTAAGAAATAAACACCTCGCTGGAGCGATAGTATGGCAGGTAGGGTGCTTACTTAGTCTTGCATGTGGTCGACCCCAGCCTCGATATCCCTGACACCTCATGTTTTCCCCGAGCACCGCCAGGAGTAGTATGGAGTGTAGAACCAGGAGGAACCCTGAGCATCCCCCCGTGTGTGCCCCTCCATGCTCTCCCCAAAAACTCACCACCAGCATTTCAAGCCATCACGCTGTTTAGAAATCATTCTGCCCATTTCCTCCCCTCTCCCTTCTTTTGCCACAGTATATTTTTGTCTTTTAAGAGTTTTTTCTGTCTTGCTAGTTTTTCTGCTTTGGTTGTTCATATATGAGTAAAACCATCTGATAATTGTCTTTTACCGCCTGGATTATCAAATGGTAAAAGTTTTATTTACTGTTAACTGTAAGAGCCAACTGTGTTGTTTTTTGGTTGGTTTGTCTCTGAACCAGTGCTCAGGGATCACTCCAGGCAATGCTCCAGGGACCATATTCAGTGCCGGAATGGAACCTGGGTTCGCCACGTGCAAATCAAGTGCCCTTCCTGTCACTATTTCTCCAGCCCATTGCATCTTTAATAGCTAAGTGGTATTCTGTTGAATGTGTGCATGGGAGCTCCTTTACCCAGACAGCCTTTGGTGGGCATTTAGGTTGACCCCATGTGTTGACTACTGTCAATATGAACACTCAGTTCTAAAGTTTAAATTTTGTTTTATGATTTAGAAAACGTAGAAAAATAATTAAAATATTTTGAAATATCTGCTTCAGAACAATGCATTCCTTTTGTAAGTTATTTTGAGTAATTTGAAAAACTCATTTTTCTAACTATAAATGAATTGTACTAGAAGGCAGTGTTCTGAAATAGATCAGCAGATAAACAGTCGAAAGACTATATAACAGTGTAGTGAGCTGGAGAAATAGTACAGTGGACTGGGTGCTTTGCCTTGCCCATGGCCAACCAAGTTCAGTCCCCAGTATCCCATATAGTTCCCTGAGCCCCACTAGGAGTAAGCCCTGAGTACAGCTGCATCTAGCAAAAAAAAAAGCAAAAGAAACCAAAAAAGAATATATCATAGTCCCTTTATTATTGATGAAATGCAGTTAGCTAATGTCAGTATTGATTGTACTTTTGGACAATTAAAATGTTGGCTTTTGTTCTGTATCTCACCTGACATATAATAAGTATCTTCCCATTTGTCTATAATCTTTTTCCTTGAATTTTTTTTCTTTTTTGTGTCACACCTGGCAATGCTCAGGTTACTCTTGGCTCTGCACTCAGGAATTACTCCTGGTGGTGATAGGAGACCATATGGGATGCTGGGGATCGAACTGGCATGCAAGGCAAACTCCCTACCCACTGGACTATCATAGCTCCAGCCCCTGAAATTTTTTTTAACATTTTATTATACCACCGTGAGATATACATTACAACGTTGTTCATGTTTGGAGGTTTTGGTCACATAGTGTTCCAGCACCCGCCCTCCACCAGTGCCCATTTCCCACCACCAATGTCCCCAATTCCCTCCCCCCCCATAGCCTGCCTAAATGGCAGGTTCTTTATCTCTTTTCTCTCTCCCTCTCTCTCTTTTCCTTCTCTTACACATTGTGGGTTGCACTACATGCACTTAGAAGCCATCTTGTGCATTTTTTTGCCTGTATTTAATGCTCAGTTCTATGTTGGTATCAGCCCTTTCGACATTTATTCACACATGTTCCCTTCTCTGTCTTACCTAACCTCTGAGTCCCTCACGTTTTGCGGTAATTTCCACTTTTGGTAAGACCACCTGATATATTTATGTCATGTAAATAAATGCAGTCATTCTATGTCTCTCTCTTTCCTTCTGACTAATTTCACTCAACATA
Organism: Cryptotis parvus; assembly: GCA_021461705.1. Classification (NCBI taxonomy): domain Eukaryota; kingdom Metazoa; phylum Chordata; class Mammalia; order Eulipotyphla; family Soricidae; genus Cryptotis; species Cryptotis parvus. The sequence continues at coordinate 4,293 of JAJIBD010000816.1, read as the reverse complement.
ATCCTTTCCATGTCCATCCATTTATAGGCAAATTTCATAACTTCATTTTTCCTAACAGCTGCATAGTATTCCATTGTGTAGATGTACCACAGTTTCTTTTATCCAGTCATCAGTTCTCGGGCATACTGGTTGTTTCCAGGTTCTGACTATTGTGAATAGTGCTGCTATGAAAATAAAAGTGTAGATTGTGTTTCTGCTGTGTGTTTTTGGCTTCCCAGGGTATATTCCCAGGAGTGGTATGGCTGGGTGAAAAGGGAGCTCAATTTCTAGTCTTTGAGGAATGTCCATATTGTTTTCCAGAAAGGTTGTACAAGTCGACATTCCCACCAACAATGTATGAGAGTCCCCTTTTCCCCGCATCCACGCCAGCACTTGTTGCTTTTACCGTTTTGAATATGAAGCCCCTGAAATTTTTAATGTTTAATTGTTCCTTGAGTTATAACTTGCTTACAGGCATTTGGACTAGTTCCAGTTTTTTAATAATCAAGAAAGGAACCTGCCCTTTTCCGCCATAAATTATTATGGATTAAGCAGCTAGAGGGGTTAGTTAGCTCATCACTTTTTTTTTTTTTTTTGGCTTTTTGGGCCACACCCGCGATGCTCAGGGGTTACCCGGGCTCTGCACTCAGGAATTACTCCTGGCGGTGTTCGGGGACCATATGGGATGCCAGGGATCAAACCCGGGCTGGCAGAGGCCGGCCGCGATACAAGGCAAATGCCCTACCCGGAGGACTATCACTCTGGCCCCAGCTCATCACTTTTTATAGCTCTTTATTTGTGCTACTAAAGGAGGAGGGAAGTTTGGGAGCTACCCCTGGGCTCATGCTCAAGGGTCACTCCTGTGGAGCCTGAGGGGACGGGGTGCTCTGGATTGAACTGGGGTCAGCCGAATGCAGAGCGAGAAGTTCCCTACTGCCTTTCGCCCCCAAATCATTTTATAGTGGCAGTACACAGTTAAGTAGAACAGTTGCTTATAGCCATTCTAGCACTCAGGCTTTATTAAAATATGCTTCTGGAAATGATATAATTAGTGATTTAAAACAGATTTATGTGGGCATCTTTAACAAATCACGATAAATTGAAGCAATTGAATTTAGTTAATTATTTACGATTAACTTTCCTCAGGAATTTCTGCAGAAAGAAATGTCAACCCAAGATATATTTTATTTTTTTAATTTTTTTTTTTTTAGCTTTTTTGGGTCACACCCTGCAATGCTCAGGGGTTTCTCCTGGCTCTGCACTCAGGAATTACTCCTGGCGGTGCTCGGGGGACCATATGGGATGCCAGGGATCGAACCCGGCCGGCATGGGCCGGCGCGTGCAAGGCAAACGCCCTACCCGCTGGGCTATCGCCCCGCCCCCCAAGATATATTTTAAATCCATACCTTAGTTGAGTTACTACAGGCTCTGTGGGAAATGATATTTCTTATTTTAATATTGAAGAGTTATTGATCATTCTCACCTGATTCTAATTGTAACAGCCTTCGCTATTTTATTAAAACTCTATAAGCTGAGACAACATAGCACATTAGGGAGATAGAAGAAAAAGCATTAAGAGAATGGATGTTAGTCTTTACGTTTCTGTTATAACTATGTAAACAGTCTACGCTTTAAGACTAGTAGCCTTGTGTACTGGAGATTGAAATTGTTTAGTGGAATTGCCTATCAAGGTGTTACTTGCCTTCTCATTGCCTCATAGGTAAGATTGATCTTACCTCCCTTTGCAGATTCTCAGAGACTTGATCTAGTATATGGCCAGAACCAAGTTATCTTCAGTGAACTCTGATGCACAGAAGGAACAATGTCACTTGTATTGTTTCTTGCAGGAGCATTTCATGGAAGTCATTCGAAATCAGGAATTTGTGTTACTCCCAGCCAGTGAAATTGCCAAGCTCTTGGCCAGTGATGACATGAACATCCCCAATGAAGAGACAATATTGAACGCGCCCTTCTGACTTGGGTCCGTCATGACTTGGAACAGAGACGGAAAGATCTTAGTAAACTTTTGGCTTACATTAGGCTACCTCTTCTTGCGCCGCAGGTAAGCTCTCTTTGATGATATAAAATCAGTGTCCTTATTGCAACAGCAAACAGGTCTTTCATACTAATGAATATGCGCTCGTGAATGTGACTTATTTGACCAGTAAGGTGATTTTACACTGATTTCCTGTGTACAAGAGTGGGCTAAAGAATCCCCACTTATGTTTGTAACTCAGTAGGTGTGGTTCCCTGAACTGCATCAATGAAATAAAATTATTGGTTTAGTTAGTACTTTGATTTGATTCAGCTACTAACTTATCCTGTGATTCAAAGAGAATTGATAAACTGCCAATAACAGGAGCACTAGAATTGGAACCAGAAAATTTAGGTGCATTCATTAGCCACGTTTTTATGAAATATCTCGCCCATGCAGGATTCTGGAGATTTATAAATGTAAAGTACAGGATAATAGTTCTTGCTCTGATATTTTAGAGCTCTGTCCATTGGCATGTTTGCATTTTTTTCATTTCTCTTGCAGTGATAACTTCCCCTTTGACCATTTCAGGTCGGCAATGTGCTCATTGAGGTGCCAGAGCAGGAGTGCAGTGATTAAGGCACTTGCCTTGCACAGGGCTGGCCCCATCAATACCGGCAACCCCTGGTTCCTCCAGCACTGCCAGGAGTGATCTCTGAGTACAGAACCAAGAATATTCCTTTGATGGTTTTTTTTTTTTTGGGTCACTCCTGGCAATGCTCAGGGATTACTCCTGGCTCTGCACTCAGGAATTACTCCTGGCAGGGGGAACCATATGGGATGCCAAGGATTGAACCCAGGTTGGCCACTTACAAGGCCCGCGTGCCTTCCCCGCTGTGCTGTCACTTCAGCCCCAACAAAGAATATTCCTGACCACCATGGGGTGTTGCTCCCGACCCAGAAGGAAAGTGCTCTTTAAAACAAAATATGCTATAATTATATAATTATTCCAGAACATGAATGATGATAATTGGGGCTGGGAGGCCCAAACTCTGTGGCGCTTGGGGGCCGCTCGCTAAAAATGCTCACAGTAGAGTCGTGCTGGGGATTGAAGCCAGGCTCCCTGTATGCCGAGTAGTGTACGCCTGTAGGCTCAATCATGTATTAATCTGCTAGAATATTACCACACAGATTATAGAATTGTTTTTCAGGGAAAGTATGGAAGTCTAGGGAGTGACACAAAGGAACGAGGTTGTCGCTTTTGCATGTGGGAGGCCTGGATTTGATCTCCAGCACTGTAGCTTGCCCTGTGCACCGTCACCCCACCTAATTACTGCACCAGAAGTAACTTCTTAGCATGCCAAAGGCTGATAGCCAGAAGGAAAGGAACAGATAAAAAAGATTTCTCATATGTGGGATATAAAGAAACGTAATTTGGGAGTAACAAATGGCCAGAGACAACAGAACCTGAGAATTGGTTTGCAAAACTTAGCTAACTAAAGGCGATTGGGAGAGGACCCTGGGGCAGGGGAGTTAGAACATTGGACTCATGGAAACATATTGACAGTATTGTAATTCACGCGCTCTCTCTCTCTCTCTCTCTCTCTCTCTCTCTCTCTCTCTCTCTCTCTCTCTCTCACACACACACACACACACACACACAGAGTAGCAGCCTCTGAGCACTGAAATACAGAGTAATTTTCCTGCCCCTTGCGATGCCATACCTCAGCTGGCAGAGCGGGCACTGTGCTTCAGCCGTCCCAGCTGTGACGCACGTCCTGCAGGTCCCGCCTGTTGAGCCCTGGGTACTGGATCCAGTACTTGAACTCAGTTTAAGTTTGCGTTGCAGCTATCTTTCCCATCTCTGGCTCACCCCCCACCCTTCACCCACGGAGTGGTGAGGCTGCTGCGCATCCCACTGTTGCTTCAAGGATCGCACTGTCCAGACTGGCCATTGGCTCCACCCTCACTGCATGAGCACGTCGGTGTGACTGTTCCTGCTATCTTAGGGTCAAGAGGTTTCTGTTCTGTGTCTTCAAGGCTGTTAGCCCAACATATTTGTATGCATAACCACTGCTTTTTCTACAATTTTGATGGAATATACAGATGTTTCCTTGTCTTGAGACTTGTAGGTAAAGGGGCATTGCCTTTAAAGTGGGCCGGAGCGATAGCCCAGCAGGTAGGGTATTTGCCTTACACCCGGTCGGCCTGTGCCGCCCGGGTTCGATCCCCGGCATCCCATATGGTCCCCGAGCACCGCCAGGGAGTAATTCCTGAGTGCAGAGCCAGGAGAAACCCCTGAGCATTGCCGGGTGTGACCCAAAAAAAAAAAAAATAAA
>JAJIBD010000815.1:7500-149160 GCA_021461705.1 Cryptotis parvus | reverse complement strand
GGGTGGGTGGCCACTGGGACATGGAGGGAAGCTGGCAGGCTGGACGGGGGTGGGCCTGGAATGTTCTGTGCATTAAACCCCTGCCGTTCTCAATACATAAATCGCAGTGCCTCAAGTAAAAGCTTTTTTTAAACGTAATCCTTTCAAGTTCAAAATATTTAGTTTTCCTTTTTTTATTGGGTCACACTCCTGGATGTTCAGGGATTACTGGCCCCAAAGTGTTTGTTTTCAAAGGCATGCAGAGAGCAATGAAGAACAGTAACGATGTTGAACCTCATTCCCATGACCTGAAAAGAGTGGTTTGAGGCTCTTCCTGTTCCTGGAGCGAGCAGATGCCCTTAGGAGTACTAGCAGGCATCAGGGACAAATGGAGCTTTACTGATGCCTGCTCGAGCAAATCGATGAACAATGGGAAGACAAGTGATACAAGTGATACAGAGAGCAGGTTTTGCCTTTCAGGCAGAGCAGGAAATGCATACGTGGACAGAGCTTTAATGAAAGATTTTGCTTCTGGTTCTTTGTGCTGGGTTTGTGGGATGGACCCACTGGGTCACCAGTGTGTGACCCACTGAGGGCGTCCCCAGAAGCTGCTCCAGCAAGGGCAGCCCCCAGATCCTACCTAGCAGGTGCTGGTGGGGCGCAAGGAAAAGGCACCCAATTAAAAGCCTAAGCAAAACCCAGGTCGGCGCATGCAAGGCATACACACTACCTAGCTGTGCTTATTGCTCCAGCCCCCAATAAAAATTTTTTTTTCTTTTTGGGTCACACCTGGCAATGCTCAAGGGTTACTCCTGGCTCTGCACTCAGGAATTACTCCTGGCAGTGCTGGGGGACCATATGGAATACCGGAGATCCAACCCAGGACAGCCGAGTGCAAGGCAAATGCCCTACCCACTGTGCTATTGCTCCGGCCCCAATGTAAATTTTTTTAATTAGGAAAAAAAACCCGAGGCAGACCAGGAAGATTTGGTACATGACATCACAAGGTGCCTTGCCCTCAGCCTTGCTGGAGGCGGGCCCTGGTGCCCTCCAGCACCACAGAGGGTCCCCAGTGGTCTGCCGCACCCACAACGGCAGGGTGAGAGCAGCATTGTGTCCTTTTTTTGTTTGTTTTGGGGTCACACCCGGCAATGTACTCCTGGCTCTGCACTCAGGAATTACTCCTGGCGGTGCTTGGAGGAGCCATATGGGATGCAGGGGGATCAGACTTACGGACACAGGCAAGGCAAACGCCCTCCCTCTGTACTGTGGCTCCGGCCCACACTCTGTCCTTCTGCTCTAGCTTCAGCCATCTAGCTCGGCTGACCAAAATCTCCAGGAAGTCCCTGAGCCCCTGAGCACCACCAGGTGTGACCTCAAAAACCAACAACCTAAGTGGGACATTTCACAAACCAAATTACTCAATAAATAAGTGGCTCTCCAACATGTATTTCATTTTTATAATTTATGAAAGATGATGAGTCATGAACTAATATTACATTAAGGAAGAATTTCATCTGTATCTACTTAGGGATTTTAATATTTTAAAATCTTATTCAGGGGCCAGAATGATAGCACAGCAGGTAGGGCATTTGCACACACAACATATTATATATATATGTGTGTGTGTGTGTGTGTGTGTACACACACACACATATCTATATATACACACACATATATATGTATATATATATTACTCCTGGCAGTGCACAGTATATATATACTGTGCACTGCCAGGAGTAATTCCTGAGCAAAGAGCTAGGAGTAACCCCCTGAGCGTAGCTCAGTATGACTCAAAAAACAAAAATATAAATAAGACGCTCAGGGGTTACTCCTGAGCGTCGCCCAGTATGACTCAAAAAAACAAAAAATATAAATACATAAATAAAATAATAAAAATAAAATCTTATTCAGGTGGCCGGAGCAATAGCACAGCAGGTAGGTCATTTGCCTTGCATGTGGTTGATCTGGGTTCGATTCCCCCAGCATCCCATATGTGATATGATCCCCCAAGCACCGCCAGGAGTAATTGCAGAATGCAGAGCCGGGAATAACCCCTGAGCAATGCTGGGTGTGACCTAAATGTATATATAATTCAGGCATACAGATCTGCAGATGCCAAAACTAGGACTTCGTTTTCCCCTGAGGTGACCCTTGGCACTCCCAGAATCAGGGAAAGTGCTCTGAGACAGCTTCATACTGAATCCTTGATTGACAGGGATCAAGGCTGACACCACAGGCAGTGTCAGCTTCATGACGTTTCGATAATTATGAGCTCCCGTTGTAATGTCGTGTACAGGAGATGCTCGTGATTATGTAAGTTTTTACCTTTTGTAGCATGTTTAGTCTAAATACAAACCTGAATATATTCTAGTACAGATGAAAAATGACAAGCTAGAGCCACCAAAGAGAAAAACGTTTGTGATTGCTCATAAAAACAAATTAGGGAAGAAGAAAAAGGGAAAAGAGGGTCTGGAGCAATAGTTCGGCAGGTAAAACTTTTGCCTTGCATGCGGCTGATCCAGATTTGATTCCCGGCGTCCCATATGGTTCCCTGAACGCCGCCAGGAGTGATTCCCAAGTGCAGAGCCAGAAGCAACCTCTGAGCATTGCCAGGTGTGACCCGAAATGCAAAAAATAAAATAAAAAAATTTTAAAGTAAGAAAAGAAAAAGGGAGGAAAGTGAGGGATGTTGTAAGCAGAGTCAAGGTATACATTAGCCAAATACTATCTGTGAGGCCATTGGAGGGTCATGTTTGGACATTAGCAGATGTTAGAGGGGGGCGCTAAAGCCCTCTTTGGGGGCAGAGTACAGCTGGTAGGACACTTACTTTTCATGTGGCCTATCCTTCTTCTATCCCTGGATCCTGTGTATTTCCCTGCACCCCATCAGGAGTGATCCTATTTGGGGGTCACACCTGGCGATGCTTAGGGGTTACTCCTGGCTCTGCACTCAGGAATTACTCCTGGAGGTGGCTCTGGGGACCACTTGGGATGCAGAAGATTGAACCCGGGTTGGCTGCATCCAAGACAAATGCCCTACCCACTGTGCTATCACTAAAGCCTCAGGAGTGATCCTTAAGCAGAGAGCCAGGACTATGCCCTGAGGATAACCAGGTGTAACCCTCAAACAAAATACAATTTGGATTCTGTTTTGTGTTTTGTAGTTGGTGTGTTGGACTCTGGGCTCAGGGATCACTACTGATGACGCTCAGGGAAACATTGGGGTGCCGGGAATCAAACTCAGGTCAGCCTCGTCCAAGGCTAGTGATCCACCTTCTGTGCTATTCTGGCCCTGTTTTTCGTTTGTTTGGTTTGATTTTGCTTTCTAAAGTTAGAGAATATACTGCAATGTTTACAAGCAGATTATGTATGGAATTTTCTTTAATGCTCTTAGCAAAACATTGGTGTTGCTAATGCATAAAATATGAGTAAGAAGACAGAATAGTTTTCATAATTGGGGCCCCCCAAAATATCCATATCCTGATCTCTGGAGCTGTGAATAGACCACTATGGGAGTTGGGACCTTGCAGATGTGATGAACATTAAGAACCAAGACATCAGAGATATTTTTTTTCTAGGTTGTAGGGAACACACCGGTAGAGCTCAGGGCTCACCCCTGCTCTACACTTAGGGGTCACTCCTGGCAGGGCTCATGTGGCCTGTGGTTGTCCAGGATCAAACCCAGGTCAGCCTCGTGCAAGGCAAGCGCCCACGCCCCTGTACTGTCTCTCTGGTCCCAGAGATTTATCTGGGATTATTCCAGTGAACCCATCTAATCACTTGGCTCTTTGCAAATCAAGAACCTTCCTAGCTAGTTAGAGTAGGAGAGAGAGAACAGTCAAAGAAGGGGTCATGGACGGCCAGGCTTACTCCTGCCTCTGTGCTCAGGGATCACTCCTGGCAGAGAACCACAGGCAGTGTCAGCTTCTTTCAGGCCAGCTCCTTACCCGAGCACTGTGCTTCCAGTCCCTCTTTCTGTGGGTGAGCAGAAATTCACTTCACAGGTGCTGGAGGCCAGGAAGGCCAGGGTCAAGGTGGCAGCGTGAGGGCTGGAGAGACCACAGCAGGTAGGACGTTTGCCTTGCCCTTGGCCGGCCCAGGTTCAATCCCCGGCATTCCATATGTTCACCTGAGCACCACCAGGAGTAATTCCTGAGCACAGAGCCAGGAGTAACTCCTACGCATAGCCAGGTGTGATCCTAAAACAAACAAGCAAACAAAAAGTGTCAGCATGGTCAAGTTCTGGTGAAAGACTTTGTGTGGCTCATCAACAGCACCGTCTTGCTGCAGAGATGGGGGACAGCTATGAAACCTCTTTTTCATACACGGATCGATCTTATTGTCAAGTATCAATCATACAAGTGTCAATCCTACTGCTCCACCTATGTGAACTCCCAAAGGCCTCCTGATACCATCACAAGGCAAGAAGAGCCAGTGTTAGTGACGTCATCTTCTCTGAGCATCTGCTCCTTGGAGCCTCTTACTCCCCACTGGCCTTCACACTGTCTCCAAGCCCTAAGAACAAACACATACCAGATCTGCCCACAAACATTTCTGAAGGCTGTCAGCTAGCCCCACGGAGGAGAATGTCATTAGGTGATGTCCTCTGAGGCTTCTAGAAGAGATTCGTATCCTCGGCCTCGTCAGACCAGGATGCCGCCAGTCCGCCGGAGATGAGACCCCTTTCTCTCCCTGCCCACTACCTGTTCTCATCCTCATTTCCTTTCCTGACAGGCCTACTGGAATCTCTGCTCCTTACCTGGGAGTTAGATGGATGTTGAAGACAAAACGTCCACCATATTCCTAGGTTGCTATCACCGGAATAAGCCTTTGCTTTTTTCATTTTTACACCAACTTTTCCTCTTAATAACAGCTTTCAGCCATGGAGCATTCCAACTTGGCCGGGACAGGTAATAGAGTTTGGTGAGCCAGCCAGGGCGCACCGTGGGAAATATTGTGAACCTCCTAGTTCCCAGTGGGGGAGCAGTTGGCTGTACGAGTGCACGAGGGCTTACCCCATAGTGATTCTAAGGACCGTGACAGCTGACCCGCCATTTTCCAGTTGTTCAACATTAGCAGATCCCCTAGGGGAAGTTTTGGGAAGACACAACTGCTATGGAGGTTAAATCTTTTCATTTGGAAAACTCTCTGTTCTCTTTCCTTGTTGTACCAACTACCCAAAGTGCTATGTTGATGGGGGAAAGATTATTTAATTTGGAGAGAGTCAACATACCTTAAGACTGAGCAACCTCAGTGTACACAATTAAAAATCCTCTGTACATTTGAGCTAGTGTGTGAGTGTGTGTGTTTAGGGGAGAGGGGTGTTTGTTTGTTTTTGGGGGCCACACCCAGCGATGCTCAGGAATTACTCCTAATTTTGAAATCTGGTTAGAATTTGTTGTTCTGAGCTCCTCTTGGACCCAGGCATACCACTCTTGGAAATATACCCGGGAAGGCTGAAAACACACAGCAGAAACACTATCTACATTTCTATGTTCATAGAAGCACTATTCACAATAGCCAGAATCTGAAAACAACCAGAGTACCTGAGAACAGACGATTGGATAAAGAAACTGTGGTATACATCTACACAATGGAATACTATGCAGCTGTTAATAAAAACAAAGTTATGAAATTTGCCTATAACTGGATGAATATGGAGAGGATCATGCTGAGTAAAATTAGCCAGAAGGAAAAGGACAGATATAGAATGACTGCATTTGGGGCCTGAGCAATAGCACAACGGGTAAGGTGTTTGCCTTCACACAGCTGACCTGAGTTAAATCCCCAGCATCCCATATGGTCCCCTGAGCAATGCCAGGAGTAATTCCTGAGTGTAGAGCCAAGAGTAACCCCCTGAGCATTGCCGGATGTAACCCCCCACCTGCACCCCCAAAAAAAAAGAATGACTGCATTTATTTGTGGAATATGGGAAAATAGCATGATACCAATATCCAAGGCCAGGCAAAATGTGGATCAGGAGGTCTTGTCAGCGGATGGAATCTACTGCAAGTGTGTGGGAGTCAGAGGTTAGGTACGACAGAGAAGGGAATAGTGTGCTAGTAGTTGTTGAAAATGGTAATACCAGCCTGGAACTGAGTGTTAAATGTAGGCAAAGGGATATACATGATAACCTCTAAATGTATGTATTGCAAGCCACAATGTGTAAGAGAAGGAAGAGAGAGAAAGAGAGAGAGAGAAGAGGCAAAGAACCTGCCACAGAGGCAGGCTGAGGGAGAAGGGAAGGAATTGGGGACATTGTTGGTGAAAATGGGCACTGGTGGAGGGAAGGGTGCTGGAACACTGTATGACCAAAACCCAAACATGAACATCTTTGTAATTGTATATCTCATGGTGGCATAATAAAAAAAGATTTCTTGAAAAGAATTCATTGTTCTGTTTTTGATCACTGTACTCTTTGATATAAGAAACTGATCCAGCGGTCTTCTGGAAACCATACGGAATGCTGGGGATCAAACCTCGGTTGGCTACATGCAAGGTAAACGCCTGACCTGCCCCAGTTCTAAAGTTCTCTAGGATGAATAATAGAGCTCAGTCAAACCTGCACTCACTATAGCATAGGAAATGTTTCCAGAGACAGGATTTCCTCTCTGGCATAGTTTAGTATAGGAGATCCCTAGTCAGGGGTCAAGAGACTGTACAGCAGGTCAGACCCTTCACTTGCACACACCAACCTTGGCTTGTTCCCCAGAACCCCATTTGGTCCCCCAAGCACCTCCAGGAGTGACCCCTGAATACAGAGTCAGAAGTAAGCCCTGAGGATTGCCAGGTGTGGCCTCCAACCTTCTCCTACACCCCCCAAAATTCCATACTCGGGTGAAATGGCACTGAAGGATTGAATACAAGAGCCTTGTCCCATGGTGCTGGAATGCAAAAACCCAGCAATGGGCTTGTTGACCTCACAGAAACCCCCTAAGTCCCATTGTTGAGGGCTTTTGGACAAAGGCCTTTGGGGATTTTGTTTTGTTTTGAACTTTGTGTTCATAGCATAGCCTGAAAATAACCCAAAAGTTAGATTACTTTTTCTTCACTTGTTCCTAAATACAGGGTGTGTGTGTGTGTGTGTGTGTGTGTGATAATGTACATGATAATGTCTGACAGGTGTTTGAGATCATTAATATTAAAAGCCTCTTTGAAAAATCTCATCACCAACCATGGTTGAAAACTCAGTTATGAAGCTTTAACAGACTACTGTTAAACCAGTATCACATCACATTTTACAGATGTAAGTATACGGTGCCCAATAACAAAATGAGTAGTCAAAATCCCTGCTCTGTCACAACATATCAGTAATTTCTTATACAAAGGGCTCAATGGTCAGGTTGTTCCATCAGGAGATTGAACAATCCTCACTAACTTTCATCTAAGAAAATATTTCTAGATCATATATCAGCAAATTAGGCATAACAAAAAAAATGCAAAATAAACACCTGAGTGCTTAAGACAGGCTCAAGCAGTGGTAGGGAAAAATTGAAATAATTGTTGTCTGAAGTTGCAGTGGTGGTGGGTTTGGGGTTAAGTATTGAACATTGTAAGAGACTAACACGAACATCTTTGTTTAAAAATGGAGTCGAAGTCCACCCTGTTTAAGTTCTGTAAGCAAAACCAATAATACAGAGGGTCCAACCCGCATGTAACAAGCCAGTAGAAAGGGCATGACTTTAGCAATACCATTTCGACATATATTTTGTAATAAGCAATATGATTGGTGCTTGCTAAGCGAGCAGGTTGGGGATGGGGTGGGGGAATGAGGGCCTTTGGTGTTGGTAAGGGCACACTGGTGGTGGGGCTGGTGATGGACCATCAAGCGCTTGAAAGAACTGTGCTGTGAACGACTTTGTAAATCATAGTGTTTAGGTAAAATTCACTATCACTATCACTATCTTCCCATTGATCATCTATTTGCTCGAGCGGGCTCCAGTAACATCTCCATATGTCCTGTCTCATGCTAGTAGAACCCAAAGGCATCCACTTGCTCCAGGAACATAAAGAGCCTCAAATCATTATAATAGGTCATGGGAATGACCTAATATAAATGTTACTGGTATTTGGCATATCAAATACTACACAAGCAGCTTGCCAGGCTTGCCGTGCGGGTGGCAAACTCTTCACCTCTAAATAAAACAATTATTGATGAACCGCGGGCCAAGTGTGTTTAGATAAAATTAATTTTTAAAATTTTTTAAAAAATAAAAGCTTCTTTGAAAGCCTTAGAAGCCATTTGTCTTTGTAAAGTTATGAAATAATATCAATACTAACTGCTAAGACTGTTAGTATTCTTTGGGGGCCTGGAGGGGTTTGGAGCCACATCTGGCAACACTCAGGGCTTACTTCTGGCTCTGCAATCAGGAATTGCTCCTGGGGGTGCTCTAGGGACCATATGGGATACGGTGACGAGGAACCAACCCAGGTTCAGCCACGTGCAAGGTAAACCCCTACTGTTGCTCTGATCTTGGGACTATTATGTCTTCAGAGGAAATTGTTTCAGAGTTCTGAGAAAGGCGTCCATTATTCTTCCATTCCATCTTTATCCTGACACTGTTATTGCTCAAGCCCAGTGTCTCCGTGGGCAGCGTCGCTCAATCCTTTTCATTAGAGGGGCCGGAGCGATAGCACAGCGGGTAGGGCGTTTGCCTTGCACGCAGCCAACCCGGGTTCGATCCCTGGCATCCCATATGGTCCCCAAGCACCGCCAGGAGTAATTCCTGAGCAAAGAGCCAGGAGTAACCCCTGAGTGTTGCCGGGTGTGAACCAAACAAAAAGCAAAAAAAAAGAAAAAATCCTTTCATTAGAGTGTAGATGCAGAGCCAGCTCCCACCATGCCAGAGTTTGAAAGTCTGAATAAATACCCAGCACGCCAGATAAAGCCTGAACGTCATCACAGCACTAGAGATCACGTTCTAAGGAATTGTGATGACAATAAGAATCAAAGACTTTGGAGCTTACCCAGTACCTCAGTGGGATCCCATGAGGTGACACAGCACCTGTATACCTTGAAACCAACGCTGGTAGTGCTTCAATGACCACTGGAAGAACCAGCTGTCACCATGACTGGCTGTGCAGCTGCTGGAATGTTCCTTCATCTTCCTCAGCTTCAGTTTTCTCAGCTGTGAAACCCATGACAAAGGCAGAGATTCTCTCTGTTGAACGGTGCTTTTCTCTCTTAAATTGCACCATTCGGGTAGCTGTTGAACGGTGCTTTTCTCTCTTAAATTGCACCATTCGTGTGAAACAGGGTAGAGAATAAGTGCTTGGACCAAAGTGCTGGTGGCGAGGGTGGGGGGGTCTTGTGTGTTGTAACCCTCTTGGATTCCCCAGCACGTCCATGGATACCACCAGGGCTCATACCTGAGCACAGAACCAGAAATAGCTCTTGAGCACCACTCAGGTGCGATCCATGCTCACCTCCAAGTCCCTCGTTGGACTCATTCCTGCAAAACAGCAGAGCTCATGTAATTAGTTCACTGGGTTTCCAGTTCATCTCAGAGAAGCAACTTTTTCATTTGGTTTTGGTTTGGGAGCCACATCAACAGTGCTCACTCTTGGCTCTGCACTTAGGAATCTCTCTGGTGGTGCTCAGGAGCACCGGTTTACTGTGTGCAAGGCAAATGCCCTTGAGAAAGCAAATTTTTTTTTGGCTTTTTGGATCACACCTGGCGGTGCTCAGGGGCTACTCCTGGCTCTGCTCAGGAGTTACTCCTAGTTCTGCTCAGCACTGCTCAGGAATTACTCCTAGCAGTGCTCGGGACCACACGGATGCAGCCATGTGCAAGGCAAACACCCTACCTGCTGTATTATCTCTCTAGGCCCAGAAAACAATTTCTTAGTTTGGGTCTTGGGGATCACGCTCAGCAATCACTCTTGGCCCTGTACTTAGGAATTGTTCTTGGCAGTGACCAAGAGACTGTATGGGATGCTGGGGATTGGGCATGGTCAACTACGTAAGGTAAGTGCCCTACCTGCTGCACTCTCTCTCCGCCCAAACAAATAAACCTCACTGGAGCCATCAATGTGAAAACACTACAGTCACAGCCCCAGGAAAAGATAGACTTAAAGTACACGAGGGCCATCTAGGATGGGTTCAGACCAGCAGCCTGTTGGAACCATGCAAAGCACAGAGCCAGATACTCCTGGGGAGTAAGTCCTCGTTAAGTACATCTATGCTCAGAGCTGAAGAGGCCTGAAGAGGTCCCAGAGAAGGGTCTGAAGCAGAAGCATGGGAAGCCAAAGGATGGAGTCTAAAACACCACAGAGTAGGAGTGGTCGTGGGGCAGAGTCACGGCACAGAGGAGTAGGCATGGGGCAAAGGTGGTTTGGTTCCCAGCTCATCATACAGTGAGCAGAGTCTCAGGGCCAGGGAACTAGACAGCGTCCCCAAGAGACAACTTATACTGACATCAAGTCATGAGGACCAAGTTTTAAAACCCCCATCCCAGAGCCAGGATTGCATCCTCCTGGGCCTTTAGGAGGCCCCAACATGGCTCACAGCACAGTAGCCGTGAGTGCAGCACCCAGAATTCTAACAACATAGAGTTACTGGGCTAGCAGCTGCCTTTCCCAACCCACCTCACAGCCTTCTGCAAGGGCTTGGAGAGCGGCCCACTGAGAGAGACTCTTCACTCACTGTCTCTGCTCCATTTTCAGTTCATGGATTTAGTTTATTACAAGGAGAGAGAAGGAGGTCAGAGGGTGGGGAGGAGGAAGATGAAAGAGTTTAAAGGAAAGAAGAGGCCGGAGTGAGAGCACAGCAGGTAGGGCGTTTGCTTACACGCGCGCCGACGTGGGTTCAATCCCCGGCATCCCATATGGTCCCCTGAGCACCGCCAGGAGTAATTCCTGAGTGCAGAGCCAGGAGTAACCCCTGAGCATTGCCGGGTGTTACACCCCCAAAGAAAAGGAAGGAAGGCAGGCAGGAAGGAAATAGACATCAGTTTGAACACACACACACACACACACACACACACACACACACACACACCTGACAATGATTGCCCTTAAAATATTAGCAGTCTTCTAGTAGTACCAATTATCTTAGCCCTTCCTGAGGACTTCCTGTTGTGTAGGGGTATATCATGGCTGGGATAACTGCATATTTTTACGTAAAAATCTTATTTGGGTAGAGGACTAAGGAGACAGTTCAAAGAGCTGGAGCCAGGCTTGGTATGCTGAGGACGCTGGGTTCCATCGTGATGCTGCATGGTTCCCTGCATCACTGAGTGTGGCCAGAAATAAACAAAAGATATAGGGAGTTTCCCCAATGGCGCGGACCCACCAGGGTTACACCTAGCCCTGCTCAGGAAGGTTTGAGGTGCAAGGGATGAAATCTGGGGCTCAGTGCCTGGTGACAGGCACCCCACAACTCTGATCCACCTCTCCAGACCCCGCAAATTATTATTTTTATCTCTGGTGTAAATTATATTTTTTCTCCCCTCTGAAACATAATCTTAAATAAAGAGCGACAAAGCAAACAATTTCAGTTCAGAAATGCTGAGGAAGGGCTAGAGAGAAAGTATAGGGGTTAAGGCCTAGCTTGCGGTCAAGCTGATTCAATCTCAGCTGATGCCCTCCATCCCCTGAGCACTGAGGGGTCACTCCTGTGTGCATAGCCAGGAATACGTCCTGAGCAACCCTGGATACAGGCTAAAGACAAGGAAGGCAGGCAGGAAGGAAAGGCTTCTGGGGTCAGATGGACACCCTCTGGGGATGGCCTAAAAAATAAAAAAAAAATAAATAAAAATGATTTCAAGGCTGAGCTGCTCCACGCAGCTGCTCCCTCTTGAAGGGAAGCGGGATTCTGTAAGTGGCCGGCAGAGGGCGCGTACTGCCCTTCCGCACTGTGCTGTCCACTCAAGGTCACAAGAGGTCCCTCATTCGGTGACCAAACGGGGTCTAACCAGAGAGGCTAGCAGGAAGAAAACTGGCTTCCCAGGAGAGAACGGGAAGTGTGATCCTTTTATGGGACTATTCCTGAGGGTGGAAGGCAAGGTTTTGAGGGTGGCGGTCGCAGCTCAACCCCCTGAAGGGGCCCAGCGTCAGCAGCGCCTGCAGTACGTTGACAGCAATTCCCGAAAGACCCTGAGCAGAGCCTCGCCCTGCTGTCCCGGGAAAACTTGGGATTTTTAAGTGACCTAGTTTGGTTCATTATTCTGCAGAAATCAATAGCACAGTTTAAGATCTACGCACCGACACAGCTCAAAACTTGGCCTGACCTCCAGACCCCTGGTTCTCCTGAGGCGAACGCGGACTCGCATCCCGCTGTTGAATACAAGCCACCGGTAAGAGTGTTCCAAGAACTGCCAGGTTGGATACGAACATCCCTACCCTAGAGAACAAGAATTCCCGCCTAGGAGACGCTGACAGAAACACACTCAGAAGCATCAGCCCTCACGAGCAAGCCTATTCATTGCAGAGTCCGGCAACACAGCACAGTGGGCAGGACGCATGCTTTGCACATGGTTCACATGGATTTTGATCCCTGGCACCCTATAGGGCATGGGAGCCCCACTCGAGTGATGCTTGAGCGCAGAGCAAGGAGTAAGCCCTGAGCACTGCCAGTTGTGACACCCCCAAAAAAAAACTCTTTCATTGAAGCATTATGTGTAATAAATAACCCAAGCCTGAGTCTCTACCACAGCAGTGAAATTAATTGTGGTGTGTCCCACAATGGAATAATAAGTAACTTGCCTTGCATGTTGCTGACCCTGACTCGAACTCTGGCACCATCTATGAGCACTGCCAGGAGTGATCCCAGAGCACAGAGCCAAGAATAAGCCCTGAGCACAGCCAGGCATGGGCCTCCCCTCTTTCTCCAGCCAAAAGAAAAAAAAAACTAACAGGACCAGTGCAGTACTACAGTAGATAGGGCTCTTGCTTTGCACCCACTGACCTGGGTTGAATCCCCTGCACCCCAGAGGTATTTCAAGCCCAAAGCACAGAGTCAGCAGTAAGCAGGGGGTACTACTTGGCAAGGCTTCAAAACCCAAAAATAAAGAAAGGTAAGGGCCCTTGGCCTAAACGGCTCAGCCAGAAACCTGCAAGCTCTCGGCATCCTACAAACCCACAGGCCCGAGCCTGGGGTGGATTCCACCTAGCTCCAGTCTCTTGGCTGGGGAAGCACATCTGAACGCCAGAAAGCAGGAAGGGCCAAGCCCATGACACTTGTGACTTTGTAAGTTGTTTATCTAGTTGTAGTAGCAACTAGTAAGTTTTCGACACCTTGTGCTAGTTTAGGTTTTGATTGCCCTTACATGTTTGGTAGGCAAAACCTGGTCTATCTGGTTTTGAAGTGTGATTTATTAGGCTGAAAAGAGCTCTTTAAGTGCCAGCGGAATGTCGACTGTGAGAGTCAGATTTGCTTGTGAGTGCCTGGTTGCACACTTGCAGGGTTTGAAAGAGTTTGAGAAAACATTCCTAATTGTAGCTTGAACTTATCCAAGTCTGAAAGTACTTTTGTCTGGAGGAATTACATTTGTCAAATGTATACACAAACTGAGTGTGGATAAAACACTTCGATGGTGGCAGTAAGATTTATAAACTGAGCATAAGAACATAGAAATTTCATTTTTCAGTTTTACTACATTGACTTGTATCACTTGTATCACTTGTCTTCCTGTTGTTCATCGATTTACTCGAGCGGGCACCAGTAATGTCCTGTTGTGTGCTAGTTTAGCCCAAGGGCATCTGCTCTCTCCAGGAACATGAAGAGCCTCAGACCATTCCTTCAGGTCATGGGAAAGAGGTCTATAATTGTTACTGGTTTTTGGCATATCAAAATATGACACGGGTAGCACTGATTATAAATATTTAAGCTTTAAACCCCTGCCCCTTGAGGAGTTGCAGGTGTGATTGCAGTGCCTGGCTGCGTCCAGTAGGTGGCAGACAGGAGACAGGCTTGTCTACACCCAGGGCTCTGCCCCGTAGGCCCTAGATGGTTGATGGTCTGATAAAGAAGAAGACTGGGCCCCTGGGATGAACCCAGAGCCACGGCAGAGCCTGGCAACCTATGGTGTATTCGATATGCCAAAAACAGTAACAATAATGGACCTCATTCCCAACGAATGGAGACGTTACTGGTGCCCGCCCAAGCAAATCGATGAACAACGGGAAGACAAGTCACCAGTGACATCTTAAAGTTTAAACATATTACTCTGGGCATATTACCCCTCCTCACAAAATACTCAATAGATAGGTCTCTAGGCAAAGCTTAGAAAAGCTAAGATACCAAAAAAAAAAAAATGCTAAGGTCCTTTCTCTAACACTGACATGATTTTTCTTATTCACACGTTTTTGGAGATACTCATGCGACTACAAAGTTTTCTAATGCACTAGAGCCCCTTAATTATATTTCAGTGTTAAATAACTTCCCATTCTGGCCCTTGTTGTTTGTTGTGATGGCTGGAGTTTGTAAAAGTGCTAAGTTGTGCTGCTCTGCACATCTGCCAGAGACCACCCTCGAGTCACTCCCAGACTGTACTCAGCACATGTGGGTAGCACTGGGGATCCGACCTGAGGTCTCATGCCTGTGAGGTAGGTGCTTCCAACGCTGACATCCCTGGTCCTCCAAAAGATCCTGTTCTCCTAAGAGAATTCTCTGCTTGGCATTTGGAAAACTTTGTTGAGTATTAGGAGTTCTTGAAAAATTTTTAAAGGGATATTAAAGTTATTTAACACTGAAATATGTGATTAAAGGCATTTTAATGTGCAAAACACTCCCTGCACCACTGGGCAAAAGGCAGAAAGGGCTGTACTACACTCTCCTTTCTCTTCAGCTCTGACGCCTCCCCTGATCATGATTTGGAGCCAGAGAAATACTTCAGCAATGAATTCACTTGCCTTGCAAGCAACTGACCAGGGTTCAATGCCCAGTATCCCAAGAAGCGCTCTGAACCCCAACAGGAGTGGGTCCTGAGTGTAGAGTCAGGAGTAACCCTTAGGGCCAAAGCGATAGCACAGTGGGGAGGGCGTTTGCCTTGCATGCAGCCAACCTGGGTTTGGTTCCAGCATCCCATATGGTCCCCCGAGCACACCCCAGGAGTAATTCCTGAGTGCAGAGCCAGGAGTAACCCCTGAGCATTGCCAAGTGTGACCCAAAAAAGAAAAAAATGGAGTAACGCCGAAGCTTCATCAGGTGTGGCACCCCACCCTCCAAAAAGAAGAGATACCATGATTTGAAAGAGTAATATTAATATCTAGGATTTACAATGTTATTACACTATCCCATACATCCCTAGGCCCCTTCCTATTTTGGAGTGGGTGGTTGGGGCCACACTCAGTGGTGCTCAGGGGTTGCTCCTGGCTCTGCGCTCAGGAATCAGGGCTTGGGAGCCCAGGGGACCAAAAAGGAACACCAGAATCGAACCCGGATCAGCCACGTGCTAGGTAAATGATGCCTTAGTGGCTGTTCTATCTCGGCTCACACTTCCCCTTCTTGCCCCCTTCCCCTCACCACCCTTAACAGGTTGTCACTTGTCACTTGTTGCTTGTTTTCCCGTTGTTCCATTTGCTTGAGTGGGCACCAGTAACGTCTCCATTTGTTGGGAAATGAGGTCCATTACAAACTCAATTCCATAGGTTCATTCTCCCAACCTACCCTTCACCCTCTTTCCATCTCCCAGATAAGCTCCTTTAGTTCACCCGCTGGCTCCTCTGGTTTTTTTTCCTGTGTGTCAGCAACAGCTGTTGCCTCTGGGCAGCCAGGCGAGGGTGTCAGAGCAGGGAGCTGAAGAGAAAGGAGATTGTCGGTACAAGCCCTTCCTGCCTTTCGCCCTGTGGTGAGGAGTGTTTTGCACATTAAAATGGCTTTAATCACATATTTCATCGCTAAATAACTGCTTACAACATGGAGAAACTGACTCTGCTATCCAGCACGGCTTGCCCCACCAGAGCACAATTATAAATACGATTGGTTGATTTTTATGATGGATTGGCTGATTGATAAATAGGATTGATTATGAATACACTCTCAGGAACACGAACACTGGAGGCTCGTTCCAGGCCCCGGGGCCACAGGGCCACTCTTGACCCTGGCTACGCTTCCCTCGGCCAAGCTGACCACAACATTCCTTGAGGTTTCATCCTTTTCGCCTGCTGTGAACTGCTTCTCTTAGGCCTATCTTCTAGAAACTGGAAGCTGGGCGCTGCATGCAATTCTGAAATATTAAAAATAAAATTAAATTAAAATGCCCCCAAACACAGCAACCAAATAGCATGACTCTGTCCAGAAGGCAACAGGAGGGAACTGAGCCCTGGAAGTGGAAAGTACTGAACGCGGAATCTGAGTAAAGGGTCTGCTGGCCCCACGCCCTAGAATCTGGTGGTCTTGGCAGAGGCCCCCAGAAAGCCTCATCCAGACTCTCTCCTGCGACACCCGCCCCCACTTCTAAGGGTACTTTCTGCCCCTCTCACTCTCCCTCCAGAACTTAAGAACTCGCCTGTAGCTGTATTCACATCCTGGGGGGGAGCGCTCAGCCCTCCCGAGCCTTCAGGCAGCCCTGTAATTGCCTGTTGGGCAGATCTGAAAAAAATCACTGAGCGTTTTGGCCTGAAGCCAGACTCCCCACACTGGAGTTAAAATATTACTGGCTGGGCTAAGCTGACACCATGGGGAAGCTGGAACTCCGCTTTCCCCGGCTAAGCTGACCATGGGGCTCCCTGGAGGACAGATGGGTTTTGGGAGTGGGCCCATCACCTCCGGGGGTCCCGGAAGCAGCCGGATGAGACTTGCTCACCACACTAGCCACCACCTTTGCTGTCCCGATGCTAGGATCCTGCCTCACGACCAGATTAACAGAACAAAACCAGTTCGAGCCCAGGTCGCGCTGCCGCAAGCGGCCACACGGTCCATCAAAATAGTGGAAACAGTAATGTCTTTTAATGCACTGCATTCCATGATGTGCAGGAATGTTTGGCGGAAGGAGAGATAGGGAGAGAGAAGACATACAGAAGCTGCCAAGTACTTGAGGTGTGGGAGGGGGGAGGGAGGTGGGGACATTGGTGATGGGAGATGGGTTTGGGTGGAGGGATGGGTGTTGGAACACTGTAGAACCAAAACTCTACATGAGCATCTTTCAATTGTATGTCTAAAATGGTGTAATAAAATTTGGGGGGGATTAAAAAAAATTTAAAAAAATATTACTGGATTTCTTAGCTTCGGGTTTATTTTGTTTGCTTTTTTGTGTCACACCCAGGGATGTTCAGGGGTTACTCCTGGCCCTGCACTCAGGAATACTCTGGCAGTGCTCTTGGGATGACGATCAAACCCCAGTCGACCTGCGTGCAAGGACTCTTCCGGCTGGACGATTGTCTGTACAGGGGGAGGGTGCGTGCCCTGGGCATTGTGGGGGGGGTCTACCTGCTAGTGCAGGTAATACACATCCCCACCTCAGATGTCTCCAAGGGTTGGGAATGGGGTAGTGAAAAGTGGGGAGCAGCGTGGTCCTGGTTCAAAGCCGTAGAATAGATATGATTCCTCCGCAACTCCTGGGGCTCAACACTCCCTCTGTGCAAGGGGCCTGAGCGATAGGACAGCAGGTAGGGCATCGACCCATTCAGTCCTCAGCAACCCATATAGTCCCTGGGGCACTGCCAGGGTGATTCCTGAGTACAGAGCCAGAAGCAACCCCTGAGCATCACTGGGTGTGGCCCCAAAACAAAACAAAGCAAAACAAAACAAAACTTCCTTTTGTAGGCTTGTGTTTCCTTCCCAGCATGGCCCTGGGGGGTGTTTCCTCCAACTCTCTTCCCTTTTTTCCTTCCAGGATGCCTCTTTTTCCCCTCACCTCCTCCAGGAAGCCCTCTGCAATCACATGCCCCCCACTCCTGATAGGGAGCTGGTTTGCTGAGCACTTCAATTAACTGTGACTTCAACTGTCTGGCATGACCGTCCACATGGCTCTAGACCTTCAACACCCACAAGTAGTATTGAAGATATAGACAGCAGGTGGGCAAAGAACCCAGAATCAGAGAATTACAAAAACGAGTTAACACTGGAGATACCCTGGAAACAAACAAGAGGATTCCAAGGAGAAGCAGCCCTCAGCAAGAATATTGCTTGAGAATTCCAGTGGGGAGGGGCTGGAGCCCTTACAGGGGTTAGGCACTTGCCTCCATGTGATCCTGGTGGGTGGGTGCCAGGGGCGTCACTTAGCGGCTCCCCAAAGTCAAGAAGGAAAACGGTTTTTTTTTTGGTGGAGAGGACAGTCTATATTCCCAAGGGTGCTCAGGGCTAACTCCCAGTTGTGTACTCAGAAGTCATTTTTAGTAGACTCAGGGGACCCTTTGTAAAGCTGGGAATCAAATCCTGGGCAGGCTGCAGGTAAGCAACTCCTTTGCCCACTACGCTAGGTCTTTAGCCCCTGGGGGGGAAAGGGTTTTTTTCCCAATGTTCTTTGTAGGTAAGCTTGGGTAGATAGCATAAGAGGCTGGAGGGTACGCCTGTGTGGGGCAGACCAGGAATGAGCGATCCCAGTATTGCAGGTCTCCTGAGCACCAGGACTAGCTCCAGAGCAAGACTGGGTGTCATCTTGACCCCCCAAAATAGTATTCCTGTGTCCTGCTTCCAAGGGGCACTGTGACAGTTGCAATTGCAGGTCAAAACCCACGGGAGGAAGGAACCTCTGGGGAGCAGACGCAGAAGCCTTTCAAGGAAACTCAGCCAAAGGGGGGAAGGTGCCATCATGATCCACAAGTCCACAAGTTACGTGACGGGCCATGGGAGAGGAGCGGGGTGTGCGCAGGCTTCCAGCTCCAGCCAAAGCAAGCACCAGCCCGTGGAGCTGATGGAAAGAGTGAGCACATTATAAGTGAATAGACAAAAGAAGGGGCCGGAGCGATAGCACAGTGGGTAGGGCATTTGCCTTGCACGCGCCAACCCAGGTTTGATGTCCGTCATCCCATATGGTCACTCAAACACCTCCAGGAGTAATTCCTGAGTGCAGAGCTAGGAGTAACCCCTAAGCATTGCTGGGTGTGACCCAGAGAGAGAGAGAGAGAGAGAGAGAGAGAGAGAGAGAGAGAGAGCACAGGGGATGGAAGACGGTCAAGCAGCACCTAGAAACAGGAGCAGAGTAGTGACAGGGAAAAGGTGGAGTGAAATTGCAGCGTGAGGACAGGGGTGGGAGGCTGCTGAAAGGGGAGCAAAGACTGTCTGGAAAGGCCCGTGAAGGCCAAGGGAAGCACAGCTGAGTAGCCTGTACACAGGACGACATACACAGAAGTACACAGGAAGATACCAGGCTGGTCTTCTCGGGGAAAGGTGTTTGGGCCACACCCAGCTGTGCTCAGGCATCTCTCCTGGCAGTGCTTGGGGAACTCTAAGGGATGCCAGGGGTCACTGTTGTACTATGGCTCCAGCTCCTTTGACAACTGTGTCATTTGCTTCCCAAAGTCACCTGTGCTCCACAGACACACAGCCGAGCAAGGAAAGATTGCAAGAAGCCAAGACTCGAGGTCTGAGCTAGTAGCACCCATGGGATTCGAACCTAGTTCAATATGATTCTAGGAGCTTTGTATCAGGGAGAGAGTAGGAAAGGCTGCAGGAAAGAGAAGCGAGGGACAGACCAGACACAGACAGGGCAAGCGGAAGTAGAACGTGGAACTCACCCAGGTGGTGGCAACACGCTAAGGCGCTGGGGGCTGGAAAAGGAGAGGTCAGCAAGACACGCAGAGGGTGTAAGAGAGCTCAAGGGCCTGAAACCAGCCTCGCCTGCCTGGACTTTTAACTCGGGCACCACACAGTTCCCGAAGCACTGACAGAGCATCCCCTGAGCACCACCAGGCGAAGCTCTCAAAATGAGTAGGTCCAGTCGAGAAAATGAGCCCAATGGGGCCGGAGCGATAGCACAGCCGGTAGGGCATTTGCCTTTCATTATGCTGAGTTTGATCCCCGGCATCCCATATGGTCCCCGGAGCACCGCCAGGAGTAATTCCTGAGTTCAGAGCCAGGAGTAGCCCCTGAGCATCGCCGGCGTGACCCAAAAAAGAAAAAAAGAAAAGAAAATGAGCCCAAGCTCCAAATCTGTGCATCCTTCAGAATAATTTGTTTCTCTGCCAATTGGAAGGACAGTCCTATGTGCCTAATAACTGTATTCCCCTCTGCCCCTCTTGTCCCCCCGGCACAGGATACTGTTCCTAAAGACTCTGCAGTGTGCTTTGAGGCAGGGCAGCTGCGGCTCTCTTCTGCTCCCCGCTGGCTTTGGAGCAGTTTTCCAGTCTCTCCTTCTTCAGCCATAGAGATCATGGGACAAGTGACAGGACAGACATTTCCTGGTTGTCAGGCCCGAGGGCTGTGGTGGTCACAGGAGCACCGGAGGGGCTCATCTTGGAAGAGCCTGCAGAAGCCAGAGAGGGTTTGGGCAACTCCACGGCCCCTTTGACCTTTCACTCCCCGCTGCCCCAAACTAGGAAGCACCTACCCAAGTCCTGTTAGTCCAAGACGGAGATTAGATCATGCTTTTGGGGAAATCTGGCCTTGTCCTATGTCATCGTCTGTGCCGCGCCCTTCACCTGCATGTTCGTGACCCTAAGTAATTGGATTGAGAACTAGTTCACCCGAACAACGATTTAAACAACAAACCACAGTGGGGGCCCGAGCAACAGCACAGTGGGTAGGACGCTTGCCTTGCACGTGGCTGACCCAGGTTTGGCCCTCGGCATCCCACATGGTCCCTGAGCACCACCAGGAGTAATCCCGAGTGCAGAGCCAGGATTAAGCCCTGAGCACTTCCAGGTGTGGCCCAGAAAGCAAACAGCACTTATAAATGATGACATGTCGTTCTGTCTTTCCCTGTCACCTGTTTTACGCCCCCTGTTCTCCCAAGTCATCCTGACTGTCATAGTGGCAGACTTCCCTCCTTCCTTGGGCGTGTTCCCCTGTGGGTGTGGATGCAAATATTTTTCTTTCCTCATCCGCCTTTCTGCCAGTGTCTCCACTGCTCACATACCTTGGCTATTGTAAATTGCTTTTTTTTAACTTGTATTTTCACAAGTTCATTTTATGCCAATTAGGCTCCAGTAACTATGTTTTTGGCAACCCCACACAAACCTTTAAATGCTGTAAGTCCGTTGAAAAGGTGTGCTTCCGATTAACATGGGGGAACAGTGGGGCCACACTTTTAGATGCATTTAATGCAGTTGTGACACAGTACCAGGGCGGCCGTCCTGAGCCAGTGAGCAGTTTTGGCCGATTTCTGATTATTTATCCTGCTGGGAGAACTTCAGAACCTTCTCACATGTTCACATTGCAAAATAATGAGAGCTCTCTCTGGTCCTGCTTTAGCCTGAAACCTACTATAAATACTCACACCCTTCCCAAGGAGTATTTGAGAGCGGGGTCCTGGCAGCTGGTGGATCAGTGGGTCTCTCTCTGCACAGCCCCAAGACCAAGAGAAGACCTCTAAAAAAAGAAGCCCCCTACCCCAACTTTTTTTTCTTTTTTGGGTCACGCCCGGCAACGCTCTGGGGTTGCTCCTGGCTCTGCACTCAGGAACTACTCCTGACTGTGCTGGGGGACCATATGGGGTGCGGGGGCCAAGCCCGGTGAGCCACTCGGGTTGTCGGGTTGGCCGCATGCAAGGCAAATGCCCTAGCCGCTGTGTTATCACCCGGACCCTTTTTCTTCTGTAGACAAAACAAACAAAAATCCTTTTCCCTACCCCTCCTGTTGGCGGGCCTGGCCTCATGCGGGCAGCCTCAAAGCCAGCAGCACTGGACAAGGGACAGACCACAGCTGCACAGGCCTGGCTGCTCAGTGGCCATGCAAGAGGCTTAGATGATAATGAAGGTGAGGACCAGGTCCTTCCCAGGATCTGTCACATTCATACCCTGTAATGATCACTGTAGTTGCAGCAAACTGGGGAGGTTGATGCGGAATGAGGAATTATAATGTCACACTAGAACTCACTATTGAATACATACAGAGACTTACATCATAAACTGTTAATATCTGTAGGGCAGCCACAAAGTACGAGAGAAGAGAGAGAGAAATACAGAGACAGAGAGAGAAAACGAGAGAAAGAAAAGGTGCCTGCTATAGGGACAGGTTGGGGTTGGGTGGGAGCGAGTGTGGGGATATTGGTGGTGGGAATGGGGCACTAGCGGAGGGCTGGGTGCTGGAACACTGTATGACAGAGACCCAATTATGAACATCCTGGTAATAGTGTATCTCATGGTATATAATAAAAATTACAAAAAAAAAAAAAAAAGAAAAAGGCTTTTCTCAGGAGCACATGACACTCAGATATCCCTACTCTGTCTTACCCCTAACAATTGCCTCAGAACACATCTCTTTGTCTCTTACTCCTTTTATTTCGGGGTGGGAGGTTGGGAGGGCCACCAGGTGGTACTCAGGTCTTACTCCTGGCACTGAGTAAGTGCAATGCTTGCTCCTTAGGAATTACTCCCGGCTGAGCTCAGGGTAGTGAGTATATGGATTGATGCATTTTAAAGTTGAAACATCTTATTTGTCAGCAATGTAGGAAAACAGCGTTGCAACCAGACAAACCAGAGGCAGCTTAAGTTCTGGGATCCAGAGGGCCTGAGAACAATGCTTAGGAGAGAAATAGTTTGTTGTTTGTTTGTTTGCTTTTTTCTAATTAAGATAAAACAAATATGTAGAATTAACAGTAGAATTTTCCTATTCCACAAGAGAAATCCTCGTGGGAATAAGAGAAAAAAAATTTTTTTTTTTTGCTTTTTGGGTCACACCTGGCAATGCTCAGGGGTTACTCCTGGCTCTGCACTCAGGAATTACTCCTGGCAGTGCTCAGGGGACCATATGGGATGCCGGGATCGAACCTAGGTAGGCCACGTGCAAGGCAAATGCTCTCCCCGCTGTGCTATTGCTCCGGCCCCATAAGAGAACATTTCTTAAAATTTCCGGTATCCGGTCTCAGTGACGCACCCCTCCTAATTTACTCCCATCTCCCCAAGTCTCCTCCCACTTACCCTTGGAAGAGAAAAGTCTTGGAAGAGAAAGTCTTAGGAATCCAGGATTTGGGGAGGCCCGTGAAGATGGTGCATTTGCAGATAAAACATTATTTTGAGATGAGTTTGATGCTGACTGTTAAGGTTTTCTACACAAACAGGCTTTAGCATCCCCATCTAGCCTGTTTCAATAGATACCGGGAATTCCATTTTAATAAATTCGATGTGAACTTTTTTAAAAGTCTTTCATACAAGGCATTCAGATGGATTAGGATATTTGCTTGCTGTTGGTTTCCTTCACAGGAAACCTTAGAATACAGGCAGACTGTTACAAGGAAGGAATTTTTAAATGAAGAAGGAAATTTGTCAGGGAAAGAGGCTTGGCAGGACAGAGCACATTCCAGTATTTCCAAACAACCTGGAAAAAGAAAACGCTTGCATCAACACCTCTGAAATAGGTGTTTCGTAACACAGACATAAAGCTTTGAGATGGATACAGCCATTTCATTCTGCCTTTCATTCTCAAAGCGTACTAATAGGTTCGTGACAGTCTTTTTGGTTTTGGGGTCACACCCAGCTGTGCTCAGGGTTTATTCCTGGCTCTGAGCTTAGGGATCACTTCTGGCAGGGCTTGGGGCATCCCTATGGGGTGCCAGGGATCAAACCCAGGTTCATGGAATCCAAGGCAAGCATCCTGTCTCCGAACTATCTCTCTGAACCCAGTTTTAGCATTCTTGTGTGTAGGAAACAAACTTTCTCCACGGTAATGAAATAATGTTTTCTTAGATTGAAACAGAGAAAGAGAGAGAGAAAGAGAGAGAGAGAGAGAGAGAGGAGGAGGAAAAAGAGAGAGAGAGAGAGAGAGAGAGAGAGAGAGAACTTTGAGAACAACATAAAAGCCAGTGGGTAAGGCACGTGCCTGGCATGTAGCTGACCCAGGTTTGATTCCCCAGCATCCTATATGGTGCTGTGAGCACAACCAGAAGTAATTCCTGATCACAGAGCCAGGAGCATCAAATTACTAAGTGTAGCCTAAAAACCATAATAATAATAATAATAATAATAATAATAACAATAATAGTAGTAGTAGTAGTAGTAGGAGTAATAATGATAATGATAATGATAATAAGCAGAGAAACATTTCCTGAAAGCAATCCAGTTTTCTTTTTTCTTTTTTCTTTACATTTATTTATTTTTTGACAATTACAAAAATGTTCATTTTTGGATTTCAAGCCATACAGTGTTTCAGCACCCATCCCTCCACCAGTGCCCACCTCCCACCACTCATGTCCCCGATTCCCTCCCCCTCCCCTAGTCTGCCTCCATGGCAGGTACTCCATCTCTTTTTCTCTCTTTCTCTTTCTCTCTCCCATTCTCTCTTCCCTCTCTTACGTGTTGTGGAGCAGTCCAGTTTTAAACGCATGCAGTTGGAAGAGTTTGTTGGCCTGTTAGCACCGTTACTCCTTTTTTGACCAAAGCGCCTTCCTTATTCAAGCAGTGATTCTGAGGCCTGAATTCCCGACAGTGAGAGCCAAGAGGCATCAAACCTGGGGAGAACTGGGTTCAAAATCTAATGCATGTGGTTCCTTCCTGACAAAGCCAACATTTTGAAAAAGACGAAGATTCTATGTGTCTCTAAGAATTTTGAAAAGAGCGATTCTACGTGTCTGCTTCCCCTGGTGGATCAGCCTAGGGGAGAAGATTGAGCCCGTGCCCCTCCTGTTGGGATCTGGCTTCTTTCTGAGTGACAGGTACTTGGAGGCGGGTGTGCCAGTGAAGGAGGAAATGTGCAAGGGGAGAGGACTGGGAACAGAACTTCCTCTGGGCATTTACCCAAAGTCACAGTGACTCGGAAGGGTGTGCCCATCACCCAAAACATGAAGGCCTGAGGAACGGTCCTGTTCTGTCAAGCAGCCTCAGGTGACCTACTTTAAAGAGGTCAGCTGGGGTGACCGAAGGAAGAATGACTTCGGTTATTTGGACACAGCTGGGCTCAGGTTAACATCCTCCGGTGCAGGGGCTGGAGTGATAGCACAGCACGTAAGGCGTTTGCCTGGCACATGGACTACTCGAGTTCAATCTCTGACATCCCATATGATCCCCAAGAACCACCAGGAGTAATTCCTAAGAATTGCTGGGTGTGACCCAAAAAGCAAATTAAAAAAAAAATTCCTCCAGTGCAGAACAGCAAGGCCTCAC
Organism: Cryptotis parvus; assembly: GCA_021461705.1. NCBI lineage: Eukaryota > Metazoa > Chordata > Mammalia > Eulipotyphla > Soricidae > Cryptotis > Cryptotis parvus. The sequence continues at coordinate 124,038 of JAJIBD010000815.1, read as the reverse complement.
CATGAACTCCTTCTCCCAAGGACGAGGCTCCTTTGTGTGGATGCCACCTAGCACACAGGAGGACATCCAGGCCGGAGCGACAGCACAGCAGGGAGGGCATTTGCCTTGAACACGCTACCCGGTTTCAATCCCTGGCATCCCATATGGTCCCCGAGCACCGCCAGGAGTAATTCCTGAGTGCAGAGCCTGGAGTAACCCCAGAGCATTGCCAGGTGTGACCCAAAAAGGGGGGGAAAATAGGGGCACAGCTCAAAGTCAAACTGATTGTATATTAAGCTTGGTGTTTTGGAGGGGTTTCACATCCAGCAGTGCTCGGGTTACTCATGGCTCTGTGCTCAGGAAGTGCTCCTATCGCTGCTCAAGGGACCATGTGTGATGCCCGGGTTGAACTCTGGTGGGAACATGGAAGGCAAGCGCCCTATCCGTTGTACTCTCTCTGGTCCCCTAAATTTGATGTTTTTGGTCACACCCAGTGGAGCTTGGAAACCCTCCCAGAGGTGCTTAGGGATATAGAACCCAGCCTCCGGCATGCCAGTCATGTCTTCCACCTTTGAGGTCTCTCCCCCGCCCCTAAGTGACATGCGAAAAATCTGAAATATCGGTGACTTCTCTGAATTGTCTTAGAAATTAGTGTGTTTAGCTCTTCACTGAAGAGAGAGACCCACCCATGCCAGACTCAGCTAATTTGCAACCCCGGAAGAGATCCAGACCCATCCACTTCAGACCCACAGCTGCGCTGCTCGGCCGGCCCCAAGTGGAAGCAACCCATGGAGCTGACCTCCCAGTAAGGGGCTTGGCCAGCCCCTGGCCGAGTCCAACATTACTCCAAGGGTTTGCTCTCATGAGCGGGGAGAGACCATGCTGGCCGGACTGGGAGTGGAGTTTTGGGCCCTGCCCTTTCCTCCGCCTCCATGTCAGTTGCCCCGGAAAAGAGAGACCCACCCATGCCAGACCTACAGGTTCCTTGGTGGGCGACTGCAAAGCGGCAGCGCAATATTTTTTTGAGGATGCTGATTTTAGCATAAGGTTCTTCCCATATACATAGTCAACAATTCTAGACAGGTTTTAACTGATACCAGTAAGCCTAGCAAGAAGCCAGAGCAAACCACACATCATACAGTCAGTCATTCTCAACATCCAGACTCCATAGTTCCTCAGAGCTCCATCCAAGAGAAAACCTGATCTTCCCCTTTAAGTTTCATCAGTAAATGCTCGAGTTGAGAGCCTTCTACTGAGACTATACCACCTACATGGCAGAGTCTGGCAAGCTACCCGTGTTTTAATTACCAGTTATGCCAAAAACTAGTAACAATTGTGGACCTCAGTTCCATGACCTGGAAGAATGGTTTCAGGTTCCTCCTGTCCCTGGAGCAAGTAGATACCCTTGGGTTACACTTGCTTGTGACAGGACTAATGCAGATGTTACTAGTGCCCACTCGAGCAAATCGATGAGCAATGGGAAGACAATGATACAGTGATACAGCTCTTCACTATTTGGCAGAGAGATCGGGCCGGAGCGATAGTCCAGCAGGTAGGGCATTTGCCTTGCCCGTAGCCAACCCCTGGTTTGATCCCGGCATCCCATGTGGTCCCCTAGCACCGCCAGGAGTAATTCCTGAGCGAAGAGCCAGGAGTAACCCCTGAGCATTGCCGGGTGTGACCCAAAAAAAAAAAAAAAAGAGATCAAGTAAAGAGCCTCTGTGTGTAAGATCATGAAACGCAGCTACTCTGCTAATGTCATTAGTCCTGTGAATGTCTTCATGAAGGAATTTAGATATGTGAACCTGTAAACATTGGGTTTGTTCTACAGGAGGCCTCGCAGGTGAGGGTCAACAGCATGAAGATGGCACTGATTAGTGACAAATGTTGCATGATAAGGTTCAGTGACTACAGAATCTACAAGGATGGAGTCACAATACGGAGAGAGCAAAGGGCACACACATGCGCACACGCACACACACACAGAACACATAAACTAAATGACAGAAAACTACATCAAGGGCTCAAAGAGTTGGGGCCAGAGCGATAGCACAGCTGGTAGGGCATTTGCCTTGCACATGGCGGAGCTGGGTTCGATCCCCGGCATCCCATATGGTCCCCAGAGCACCGCCAAAAAGTAATTCCTGAGCAAAGAGCCAGGAGTAACCCTGAGCATTGCCAGGTGTGACCCAAAAAGCAAAAAAAAATTATAAAAAGGGCTCAAAGAGTCAATACGGGGTTAGGGTTGCATCCATGTGACCCCAGTTCAATCCCTGAGCACAACCAAGAGTGATCCCTGGGCACAGTGAGGTCAGTCCCTGTTGCAGGACTCCTCTAAGAGCCATCTCGAAACCCCCTTCCCTACCTTAGAAAGGCTTTTCCAGGCAGATCTTGGCTCAAGACATTAGCATATAATAGGGCCTATGTGAGGTGCTAGGAGAAATTACCTGAGGGCATTTGACCCTCCCTGCTTTCCATAACAGTTGAAGGGAGGTCTGAGTTGCAGGGTTATAAAACTAGGCTGCTTCCTCTCTTGCGCTCTTTTTTGGGCTCTCTCTTTGTGAGCTCGCACCCTTCTTAGGAGTCTTGTCTTTGTCTCCTCTTCCTTTACACGTGGTGGCCGCCCGTTTTGGCCTACACGTGGCTGGGGGTTCTAGCCAGGAATCCTAAGCACAGGGATTTTCCTATTGTGGATTTGTACACCTGAACCTGTAATAAGTAAAGCCTTTTAAAACTGCATCTGATTCTTGAGTCTTCATCCATTCCATCCATTCCCGCCGACTTCGGAGGTAGAAGGGAACTCACACCCGGCACTGTTGGGGACCCCGGCAGCATCCCGACAAGTCCCCAAACAAGAAAACTGTATCAAGGGAGTTTACTTCCTATGTTTTATAGAAATTTTGTGGTTTATAATTTTATAGTCTAGTCTTCAGCACATTTTCAGTACATCAATGATTCATTTACTGAAGAGGTCATACTTTCCCCATGTGTATCTTGTCTTCTTTGCTATTAATTAGTTGCCCATATGCATGGTTTATCACCGGATTCTTTTCTGACTGACTGATCTTTAGTCTGTTTTCAAGCTAGATTGTTTTGATTACTGTTGCTTTATAATATGGTATAAAATCAGGGGTTTGGGAGCCTCCAGTTTTATTACTCTTTCTCACAATTACTTTGACTATTTAGGATTCTTTGATCTCACATGTAAATTTTGTGATTTGAGGTTCTGTTTTTGTAAAAAATTTCATTTGATAGGAGCTTGATCGAATCTATTGAATACTTTGAGCAATATGGACGCCTTAGTAATATTAGTTCTTCATGGACTATCTTCCACTGGGGGAAGAGCTGGTTCCCCAAGAGGCACTCAGGGAGCCAAGGGGACCCTCCAGTGATTTCCAGCCAACCAGCGAATCAGTGCTAGAGCCCAGGAATGTCTCAGGACCCAGGGAAGAGTGGCATCAGATTTTGTTCCTTCAGAAGCAAAAGCAGGAGTCCCCAGCTTGGGAGGGTTGTCTAGGGCATTGGAGAGAAGAACATGGAAGGGAGAGACAGATCGAAGGAAGCAAAATGGAAGTAAGTGAGCAGGAGGGTCACTCAGTAACAGTGATCGTGCACTTGAGGACATCCTGGATTCCAGAGCCCCTGTCTGAATATTAGGAAGGACGTTGAACCCTAGGAGGGACTCTGTTGGCCTCATATCCAGGTATGGCATGTGCTTGGACATACAGTCACAGTAGATCAATGGCCACCACATTAAGCCATATCCCCCATGACTGTTGGTACAACTTCAGGTGCGGAACACACACTACATCTTAACTTAGAGCTGTTGTACTTACTGGCTGACTTGCCAAAATATGTTGCAATGGACCTGGCTAATTTGAGTTTCTTTTTTTCTTTCTTTCTTTTTTTCTTTTTTTTTTCTTTTTTGAGTTACACCTAGCAACGCTCAGGAGTTATTCCTGGTTCTACATTCAGGAATTACTCCGGGTGCTTGGGGAACAATATGGGATGCTGGGAATTGAACCAGAGTTGGCAGTGGGGTGCAAGGCAAACGCTCTACCCACAGGACTATCGCTCCGGTCCTAATTTGACTTTCTTGTAGATAGCCAGTGAAAATAGCATACAGACCACCATATGTTTTAAATGATATGATTTAGCTTATATGTGGAATCTAAAAATTAAAGGAAATAGGGGCTGGTGCAATAGTCCAGTGGGTAAGGTACTTGCCTTGCATGCAGCCAACCAGGTTCAATCCCCAGCATCCCATATGGTTCCCCGAGCACTGCCAGGAGTAATTCTGAGTGCAGAGCCAGGAGCAGCACCTGAGCATCGCTGGTTGTGACCTAAAAAGCAAAATTAAACAAATGAATAAATAAATAAAATAAGACAAATCTCTTAATGTGTTTAAGAGATTGGTGTTCACCAGAAAGAAAAGGAAGAGGGGCAAGTGGAATGGGTGAAGGAGATCACACGCATGAATTTCCAATCATAAAACAAGTAAGACATGGGGCTTTAGTAGAAAACATTGCATTGCAAATTTGAAAACTACTAAGGTCAGAGATACATCGTGGTGATAGTTTCACAATGTGTACAGAATGTCCTATCACTGTGGTATATACTATTGCATGCCAATTAAAAGAGACCTGGGAGGGGCTGGAGTGATAGCCCAATGGGTATGGCATTACGAACCAGAGCTCCATCCCTGGCATTGCTTTTGTCCCTTGAGCACTGCCTGCAGTTCAGGAGTAACTGAACTGACCGCAGAGTCAGAGTAACCCCTGAGCATTGCCGAGTGTGACCCAAAAAAGCATAAATAAATAAATGTTATTAAATAAATAAAAGAAACCTGGAACATGTTTGCAGAGTTCTGAAAGTGCACAGTCGAAAGTTCTGAGAAGGGGTACAGAGGGATAGCACAGTGGGGAGGGCTTTTGCCTTGCATGTGGCTGATCCTGCCTCCATCCCTGGTATCCCATATGGTCCCCCGAGCACCGCCAGGAGTAATTCCTGAGCGAAGAGCCAGGAGTAACCCCTGAGAATTTCCAGGTGTGACCCAAAAAAGCAAAAAAAAAAAAAAAAAAATTCCTTTCACCAGCCATAATCCAGAAACTCATATATAAATCTTGAGAGAGATCAATATGATGCCGAGATGCTCCTGGACCCCGTTCAAAGCTGAGTCAGCCGGGTCCCTCTGGGTGAACCCACCATGTTACCTCCCCAAAAAAGAGTCGAAAACTTCCACACTCCACAATTACCACCATGCTCCTGGCTAAACTCGACTGGTCACAGTGAGCCTCAATCTGAAAGTAATCTTTTGAGAGACTCAGGTATGCTAGCATCCAGGCTTTCATGGGAAGTGCTCCCTCCCCCCACAGCTCCCTGAACTTTTTGGAAGCCATGTCAGTCACACACATGCCCCCAAAGCCACCCCATTAAAACTTAACTCCAAAGCTGGAATGATAGTACAGTGGGTAGGGCATTTGCCTTGCATGCAGCCAACCTAAATTCAATCCCCTGCATCCCATATGGTCTCCAGAGCACCATCAGAAGTAATTCTAAGTGTAGAATCAAGGAGTAACCCCTGAGCATTGCTTGGTGTGATCCAAAAAAATTAACTTCAGCTGTATCACCTCTCTCAAAATGTTGGACTTTCTGGAGTGTGGATCTGCAACAACACTGATAAACCGGGAGCAGCACATCAGATTGATGCGATGTAGGGGAGAAGGCATCCAATCTTGACTAAAACATCAACACAGAAGTTTTGACCGCTAACATCTTTTTTTAAAACTTTATTTAAACACTGTGATTTATAAAGTTGTTCACAGTACAGTTGCTTCAAGTATTCAATATTCCAACACTAATCCCACCACCAATGTGCCCTTACCATCACCAAGACCCTAGTCTTTCCCACCCACCCACCCCCAAGCCTGCTCCCCTAGTAGGCATTGATTAATCTACTTAATATTGCTTATTGCAACATATATCTCGGTCATGACCATTTTACTGAGCTGTTACATGCAAGTTGATAACCTCTAACATCTTAGTGCTCTCTTATACAAGGGCTTAATAGCTCCATGGTGAAGTACACAATCTTCACCAACTTTCTTCTGAGGAAATATTTTTGATCATGTTTATATCAAATTGTAATAAGCAATATAAAATGAATTACCGGGGCCTATCATGGGGGCAGGCTTAATGGGTGGCTATGAAAATTGGAGATAACTGTGGTGGGAAGGTGTAATGGGGCTGGAATTGGTGATGAAAGTCTAGAACAAATCTCCATGAACAACTTTGCAAAGCATAGTGTATATGTAAGTGTAATGGGAAAACAAAATAAAAAATTTTAAAAAAAAGTTCTTGGGGCCGGAGCCATAGCACAGTGGGTAGGGTGTTTGCCTTTCAAGCAGCTGACCCCAGTTCGAGCCCCGGCATCCCATACGGTCCCCCAAGCACTGCCAGGATTAATTCCTGAGTGCAGAGTCAGGAATAACCCCTGAGCATTGCTGGGTGTGACCCCCCCCAGAAAAAAAAAAAAACAAGAAGGTTCTGAAAGTCAGTTCTTTCCGAATGCTCCTCCAGGAATATCTGGTATAGAGCCCCACTCAGCGAGAGCTGTCATCGGCCACGTCTCAATGAACTCCTTTAGCGTAAATCAGGAGGAGGAAAGCCGTCTGCAGTGTTATGCAATGTTACTGTAGAAACAAATGAGTACAAATAATCCTCCAGAGTTTTGTTTTGTTTGGGGCCAAACCTGCCAAAGCTCAGGGGCTACTCCTGGCTTTTCTCTCAGGGATCACTCCTGGAAGTGCTCCAGGGGCATCTGGAATGCTGGGAATCCAATCCAGGTCAGATATACACAAGGCCAGAGCCTTACCTGCTCTACTATTTCACTGGCAACTCCTGAGGAGATTTTTAAAGAAGATTAAGCTAGAATTATTTTTTCTTTCGATGTGGGCACAGAGTGATATTAATATACAGATCATTTGTCAGTCCTCAATCTGACTTTAGTGAGTGAGAAATTGTGGCCTTGATTTCAGTTATCAGTTCTGTGACCCTGAGCAGTCCGCGGGAGAGGTCAGGAGTCACTGTCCCGGAGATGCTTGCCCTACCCCTGACCAGGCCTCTTGTAAGGGCCTCCTTGGAATTCTCAGTGCAGTGATGCACCAGGCAAACTGGGATTCCCAACTGTGAGCTGGAGTTGCATGACAGAACTACACAGCAGCTGGCTTCAACAGGAAAATATTTTCCCATGGTTCGGAGGCTTGCGGTCCCAGATTAAGGCTGAATGTGAAATGAACTTGCTTTCTGCACCTGCGGGTTACCTTCCCCCTCTTCATTTTCTATGTCCACTTCTTGTAAGGACCTCAGTCGTGTTGTATGACCTCCCCTTAACTTAATCTCTTTTAGGCCTTATTCCTATATTCATTCACATTCTTTTTTTGTTTGGTGGGGGGCGAGAGGTTTCTAGCAGTGCTCAGGGCTTACTACAGTCTCTGCACTTGGAGATCACTTCCGGCAGGACTCCAGAGACCATATGGGTAGTGGGAATCAAATTCTGGAGCAAGGTCCTTCCTTCGGTACTATTGTTACAACCTCCACTCAGTCCACATTCTGCAGGCCCGGGAGTTGGGACTTGAACTCAGGAAATTTGGGAGAGACACAATTCAGCCCAAAGCACCAGATTTCCACATCAAAGGTTACAAGTGGGGCACAAGACGTATTTCAAGGGCAGAGCTTAAGGAATTGAGTTGGATTCCTGGCCCGCATGGCCTCAGAAGCACCTTCAGGTAAAGCCCTGGAGGCCCCACTTTCTGTTGGGTAACCTTAGTACAAACATCTCTGGGCCCAGGCCTTTCACTGATGGGCCAATTATCAGGGAGAGAGGCCGCTGGCCGGCTTCCTGTGCTGTGCTGTGGAAGTAGCCCCCCCACCCCACCTCCCACTGCTCTGTAAAACAGAGTGGTCAGACTTACTCAAGGCACATTCAGAACTTTAGAGACGCTTTCAAAATTCCAGACCAGGACATTTTGACTCTGGGGAATAAGGATCAGATTTCAAAGTAACCTGGAGGAAGCTGGAGATGAGGGGCGGAAGGGGGAAAACAACAACAAAAAAGCTTGATTTGATGGTGTGTTTATTTATACTTTTGCTTCATTCCGGAAGAGACACGGAACTCCCGAATCAACGAGCCCAGAAAGGGCGTGGTGCAAAAGAGACAGCCCATCCCGAGAGTCCTTACACCTGCCCACTGCTCCCGCACTCCCCTTTGGATCTTATCCCACAGGTGACCCAGCACACTGACTCCTGGAGTCTGGAGAGCACACAGCAAGGGGCAGTTAGCAGATAGTTCAAGGCAGGGAGCTACCGAAGACCAAGCGTCCAGGCCCTCTGAAGGAGGGGGATATGGAAACTGTTATACGGAGTTTACATTCCCATTAAAAACCATCACAAGGGGCTGGAGCCATAGCACAGCGGGAGGGCGTTTGCCTTGCATGCGGCAACGAGGGTTCAATCCCGGTATCTCATATGGTCCCTGAGCACCACCAGGAGTAATTCCTGAGCCAAGAGCCAGGAGTAACCCCTGAGTGTCGCCAGGTGTCACCCAAAAAAGAAAAAAAAAATCAGAAGAAACTCAGGCTCCACAGACAGCTCAGCAGTAGAGCTCCTGCCTTGCAACTTTGAAGGCAGTAAAGCCAAGAGTTCAATCCCCAGCCGTGCACCTCATGCTGGAGGGTGATCCTCATCTCTTGAGCACAGCAACCAACACTGACGCTGGAGTTAGCCCTGCAATCCAAAATATGCATGCAAAGAGCCACAGAAGAAATGCTTGGGGCCGGAGTGATAATGTAACGGGAGGGCGTTTGCCTTGCACACGGCCCTAGTTCCATCTCAGCATCCCATATGACCTGGGATCATATTCACATTTCACATATTCACATACTCACATTTATGACCTGGGATCATATTCACATTTCACATATTCACATACTCACATTTATACACTCTATACAGTTCTAGACAGGTTCTAACTGATACCTGTCATCCCAGTAAGCCTAGCTAGAAGCCAGAGCAACCCACAGATCATGCGGTCAGTCATTCTCAACATTCAGACTCCATAGTTCCTCAGAACTCCACCCAAGAGAAAACCTGATCTTTCCCCTATAAGTTTCATCAGTAAATGCTCGAGATGAGAGCCTTCTACTGAGACTATATCACCTACATTGCAGAGCCTGGCAAGCTACCCATGTTTTATTTGTTATGCCAAAAACTAGTAGCAATTATGGACCTCAATTCCTTGACCTGAAGAATGGTTTGAGGCTCTTCCTGTCCTTGGAGCAAGCAGATGCCCTTGGGCTACACTTGCTTGTGACAGGACATAAGGAGATGTTACTGGTGCTCACTCACAACGGAAGACAGAGATACAGTGATCCCATATGACCCCTGAGCACCACCAGGAGAAAATTCTGAGTGCAGAGACAAGAGCAACACCCTGAGCATTTCCAGGTGTGACCCCAAAAAAGACAAAAAAATAGGGGCCAGAGCAATAGCACAGTGGGGAGGGTGTTTGCCTTGCACGCGGCCGACCCAGGTTCGATCCCCAGCATCCCATATCCCTGAGCATTGCCAGGAATAATTCCTGAGTGCAGAGCCAATAGTAACCCCTGAACATTGCAGGGTGTGACCCAAAAAGCAAAAAAAAAAAAAAAGAAAAACTGCTCAGTGAACACCACCAAGAAATGTGTGCAACCCTCATTGTAAAAATAACAAAAGGGGAGGAAAAACAACTTTCTGGGGTGGTGAGAGCATGAGAAGCTAGTCTTTTTCAGTGCTTAGCAGATGCTTCTAAAACTCCTATTACTCTCCAAACATTATCCTGATCAATAGAGGTGATTCCAGGGACGTGTTTAATAACAGTACCAACACACACCAGGCACATGTCTATTAGCTCATCTAATACTTGACAAAACAAACACTTTACAGTTGGGGAATGTGCGCAAGAAAAGTTATTTGTTCCTCGCTCAAAGCCAAGCAAGGAAGAAACGAGGCTGATATTTGAACTTGAGGGAAAAACTGGCTGGTTCTAAACTTCATACTGGTAAAAACCACACGCTTCTTGCTTAAGATATTTGGAAACTAAGCAAGGAAGTTTTGAAGTCTTTTTCTCTAGATATTTAGATAGGCTGAGGTCCAAAATAAAAGAGTTTATTCTGGGGGTCAGGTGTATCTCCTGGCTCTGCACTCAGGAATCACTCCTGGCAGTGCTCAGGGAAACTTGGGAAGCTGAGGATCAAACCCGGTCAGGTGCATGCGAGGGAAGTGCCCTACCCACTCTATAACTGCTCTGGCCTTTAATAAGAGTTTATTTGAAAGGATTTAACTCTTATAAGTGATAGAACTGACTTCCCAGATTGGTCTAAGGCAGGACAAAATGTGGTGGCGGGGGAAATGACGTTGAGAAAGGGGCGCTAAGAAGGGTCCGAGAGAAATGTATTCAGTTTTTTTGTAATTGAGGTATTTTTATTTATTTTGCTTTTGGGGGGGTCACACCCGGTAATGCTCAGGGGTTACTCCTGGCTCTGCACTCAGGAATTACTCCTGGCGGTGCTCGAGGGACCATATGGGATGCCGGGGATGGAACCCGAGATGGCTGCGTGCAAGGTAAATGCCCTCCCTGCTGTGCTATCGCTCAGGTTATTTCCCCCTGTAACCTGTTTCTAATTTTGCTCATTTTTATTTTTTAAAGATATAGCTAGAGAACACCTGTCATATAGACAAAGTCAATGTGTTTGTTTATTTTTGGATTTTGTGCCACACACTGCAGTGCTCAGGGCTTACTCCTGGCTCTGCAATCAGGGATCACTGCTGGCAGTGCTCAGGGGGAAACATTCTGGGTGCCGGGCATCAAACTGGGTTGGCAAATGCCCTATTTGCTGTACAATCACCCCCGCCCCTAAGCGCATTTAATTTTAAATGAAGCTTTCAGAACAGTCTTATTTTCAGAAATCCAGTTCCCTGTCTTAACAGTCATGAATATCTGAATTAAAAAGTAGTCCAGAGCACATCCTTCACTACTCCAAGTGTCCCCCTCGGCAGGGAGCTAGAGGAATTCCAGGTCTGGTTTTCTGGGCTGCAGGATGAGGCTACGCCGTTAGAGTAGAGGCTGGAGAGACAGTGAAGCGGCATGAGGAAGCGCCGCGTTCACTGCCCACCCGCACTGGGTCACAGTTATGGCTTCTGCCGCTCAGGTCCACCGCCGGGGTCCCGGGGCAGCGGGGGCTGGGTCACGCAGGCTCAGTCCTCCTGTCCCATATGGTCTGTCAAGCACCGCCAGAGTAATTTCTGAGCGCAGAGCCAGGAGTTAGCCCTGAGCATCGCTGGATGTGGCCCCAAATAAAAAACAAAACCAAATGGGATAGGGTCGAGTTGTGCCTGAAACCACATATTCAGGTCTGGTGCCTTAAGTCCTCTGCGAGTGACTTGATTCTTACACCATACATCTGGAGCTTTTCTGCAAGGTACAGGAAATGCTCATGGACCAAAGCTTAGGAGTTGTTTTTATCCGTTTGTTTTCTTTGCGGAGGCAGCAGGGTTCATAGTAGTAACAAGCTCTAAGCATACACGGTCCTGGGGCATCCCCACAGCTCAAGTGCCCGCAGATACAGTTCTCTGCAACCCCCTCAGCTGTGGTCTAAGGGTTTGCTTTGTCTCTTCCTTGGTTTTGCTTCGTTATACTGCGTCGATTACTCCTGAATTACTTCTCTTAGCATGGTAATCTTCTATCCACGTTGCAGCAAAACGCAAAGCCTTCATCCTGAAAGTGAGAAATGATGGGTCCCGTTATCAGGTCAACTTTACTTTGTAAAATTCCCTTTGCTTCTACAAATTGCTGGTTCTGAAAAGTGGCCTGCAGAATAATTTCACGTGGCTCAGCACCTTTTTTTTTTAAAGAGTAAACAGTTTAATTTTCAGAAATTAAACTCCTGGAAACGACGGCGTCCCCCTCGGGAAATGCTTTCGTGTTTGTTTGGTGGTGCCAGTTAATGCCCTCGTTCAAGAATGCAAGGTCTGGGGCCTGAACGATAGCACAGCGGGTAGGGCATTTGCCTTGGGCGCGGCCGACCCAGGTTCGATCCCCGGCATCCCATGTGGTCCCCGAGCACCACCAGGAGTAAGTCCTGAGTGCAGAGCCAGGAGTAACCCCCTGAACATTGCTGGGTATGACCCAAAAAGAAAAAAAAAAAGCAAGGTCTAAGGAGATCATTCCTGGTTACAGAGAAGTTGGCCACTCAGTTCAGGCTCCGAAGGCTTTTTGGGTCATGGTTACTCCTGGCTCTGCACTCAGGAATTACTCCTGGTGGTGTTCAGGGGACCATATGGGATGCCAGAGATCGAACCCAGGTCGGCCGCGTGCAAGCAAACGCCCTCTCCGCTGTTATGGCTCCGGCCCCCTCTACATGCATTTTTGGAGCTCTGTTTATAAATTCCATCCTAGTGTTTGCTGCCTAGTCTGCACGAAAGCTTCTTGTTTGCATCCAAACATTCCGGAACATCGGTGCTTGCTCTCTGCAACGAGGACGAGGACGCGCAGCGCCGAGCACCCAAGGGCTTAGCGCCGAGCGCGAGTTAGCGGCCAGGAGGTGAAAGAGGCTCCCGTAGGACCCGGCCGCCCCCACGCCCCCGTGCATGCGGCCCCCGCCGGAATGCAAACACCAGCGTTCGCGGCACATCCGGTACCGGGTCAGAGTGGCGGCTCTGCAGCATACGTCCACTGCCCGGGTCCCAGGAGCCGCCGTCCCCGTGGCCCAGGAAGGATGACCCTTCGGAACGGAGCGCGGGGCGGGGCGGGGGCGGGGCCTACGAGCGTGGGCGGAGCTCGGCGGCGCGCGGTCTGGAAAGGTGGGAGACGGGGCTGGGGGCGGGGGCTGGGGCGGGCTGGGGCGGGGCCTTGCCGGGCGGGAAGCAGAACGTGCGGCGCGGAGGGACGGACGAAGCGTGGGGGGCGGGACTGACGCTGGGAGGGGTGGAGCCGGCTTTCTCGAGGAAGAGGGCGGGTCTAGGGGGAGGAGCGCGGGACGCCGGGAGGAGAGGGGCGGGACCAACGAGACGGATGAGAGGCAGATAGGGACCCGCTCCGCGCAAGGCGGACTAGGCGCGAGGGGTGTGGCCGCGGGTGGGGGGCTGATGGAGAAAGTGCGAGGCTCGGGGCGTGGCCACGAGAGGGCGGACTCGGCGCGGGGCGTGGCCAAGAGAGGGCGGACTCGGCGCGGGGCGTGGCCACGAGAGAGCGGACTCGGCGCGGGGCGTGGCCAAGAGAGGGCGGACTCGGCGCGGGGCGTGGCCACGAGAGGGCGAACTCGCGCGGGGCGTGGCTAGGCTGGAGGGGTGGGGCCGGGGGCCGGGTCCGGGCGGGGCACTGGACACTCGGTGCGGCTCCCCGCCACGGCCAGTGACCCGCTGCTAGCCCTTCCCGCGGGCACGGCGGTGGCGCTGGCGGTCGCTGAGAGGCGCGAGGAAGAGGAGGGAGCGCGGAGCCAGCTTTCGGGGCGCGGGAGCCAGCGAGGAGGGCTGGAGGTGGCGGGGCCCGGCGAGGCCACGATGAAGCCGAGCAGCGAGGACGAGGCAGCGGCCCCCGCGGGCCCCTGGACCGAGTGTTTCGAGGCGGCGGTGCAGCTGGCGCTGCGGGCCGGACAGGTGAGCGGCGGCCGGGCCACGCGTGCCCCCTGCAGCACGCCCCCCGTAACTTGGGCAAAGTGGGCGCAGAAGCGGGGGCCGGGGCCGGAGGAGCCGCCTTCGGAGCCGAGACCGCGGGAGGGCGGGGGTCGGGCCACGCGGGCTGCGTGCACGGCCGGGTCCCGCGCGCCGACGGCCCAGGGCGCCGGGAAAGCCGCCTTTAGCTCCCGGGGAGGTGAGCGCCTCGCCTCCGTGCTCGTCTCGGGGCTGGCCGCGGCCGCTCCCCCCGGCGGACACGACCCTGCCCCGGGGCTTTGGAAGAAAGGCTTCCCTGTGAGTGCCCGGGGCTTGGCGTGGGCGCGAGGGGCTACACCGACTGTCAGGCCTTCATGCAAGGGGGCATTATCCTCCCAGGCTGCTTTCAGGGAAGGACCTCTTGGGTCCAGTGGCCAGAGCCTGGGGTAGTGGCACCCAGTCAGCCCGGATTAGCTGTTGTGCCAGGGCTGCAGTGGGGCAGCCCACACCCGAAAGCGGCTTCCCTCCCTGCCTCCCTCCATCCATCCTCATGGGGCTGGAGTTTGAGTCGGGATCAGCCTCCTGCGGGCCCCCCGGCCTGTGTGTGTTCCGTCTCCCCTGGCTTTCCGCCTCCTTCGTGGGGTCCCTCGCAGCCTGGGTTCTGGCCCTTGTGGGTGCGTGGCTTGGACCCGCAGGGGTTATTGATTGCTGGACCTTGCTTGTGTTCGGGAGCCGGAGGGCGCGTGGGTCGTGGGCTCTGTATCCGAGCAGCGATTGCTGTTTGCGCCTGCTGGTCTGAACGTGGCTCTGCACGTTCCCAGCCGGGGGGCTGGAGCTGTGGACGCTCAGGGACTGCTAGCAGGTCGCGCCCGCCCTGCACGCGGCAGCCTGGGTCCCATACCCAGCACCCCAGAGGGTCTCCCCAGAGCCCAGCCGGGAGTGATCCCTGAGCACCCCTGGGTGTGCGTCCTTCACTCCCCACCCCCTTTTCCCTTGATGTTAAACCCAAGTTCTGAACTTCCTTACGTTTGGAAGAAGTCTTGGCTTTGCAGGAGACTGCTGAACCCTCCAACCTTATTCACTGTAAACATGAATCATAGCCCACACCTTCCCGGGGAGGTCCCTCTCTCGGCGGTGTCAGGAACCCCAACTTCAGCCTCGTATGGAACGCCTGTCTTCAGTGTTGTGAAACTCCATCCCCTTTGCCTCCCGGGGTGGAAAAGAGGACCCCCGCCCCCCCCAGCCCTGCTTCTGAGAGGATAAAGGCGCTCTGGCCAATGGCTTCCCGGCCTCCCCCTCCCTGGGGCCCCTCACTTCCTTTCCAGGGTGAGCACATCAGGGCCTTTAGTCACAGGCTTCTGCCCGAGCAGGGAGCCGGTTAGCAGGAGCCAATTTAGGGTTTCCACTCTGGGACTGCACACCCCGCAGACTTGTTACACGTTTGTGTGACTTCACAGTTAGCTCCTGGGCAGGGGGTTGGGGGACCCCCCACAAAACCCCAACAACAACAAAACTTTTCAGAGGAATTTGAATCTTATCCTATAGACCTTGTGATAGTGCAGACTCAGTTCAAAGGGTGTTTGTTGTGTGTTTGCAACTTGCTCACAACAGAGTGTTTTCTATTTCTTTCTTTTCTTTTTTTTAAGAGCAGGCAGGGATGAACAAGACTCTGCCATTAGGAGTCTGGTCAGGGAGACCTGGGCTCCGGCTCCCTCTCAGCATTATGCTGATGCTTCCTGCCTGCCCCGCAGTGGGGGAGGCTCTGGGCAGCCGGATGATCTGTAGCCGGGACACACAAGCCTCGCAGAGCCATTGTACCTGTGCAGTGAAGGACAGCGTGGCTTAATGTTCTCACGGTAGGGGGTTGCTGATTGGGTGCCCCTAGCCAGAGGGCTGGGGAGAGGTGAGGAGGTGTGACCCCTTCTGCGGGCCTTTGGCTCCCTTGTGGCCTGCCGAGGCCGCATGCCTCCTCTCTCTGCAGGGGTGGGAGTTGGGCTGCTTATTTCTCCTGCTCTTCCCGCCTGGCCTGAGCCTGAGGGTCTGCACAGGAGGAGGGGCAGGAGCTCCCGAGACACAAACATGCCCCCTGGGTCTCATGGGAGTTGATTGGGGGGTCAGGGAAGCCCCAATTTGTGCCCCCCCCACCTCTGCCCATCTTAGCAGATCTCAGCCCCCCACCCAAGTGTTCCTCTCTGCTCCCCTCCAGACTGGTTCCTGCCTTTCCTCAGTCTCCCGGCTTCATCTTTCCATCCCCGTTCCAGTCCCGACCACCAGCGGTCAGTGACCGTTCCACTGTTGACGGAAACGGACGGTTTTCATCTTTTATGTGTCAGAAAATTATGCTCTCTTGGCCCGGAGAGATAGTCAGGGGTTAAGGTACTTGCCTTACTTGCAGCTGCCCCGGTTTGGTCCCCAGATCATGTGTGGTCTCTTGAGCACCGCCAGGTGTGTTTTCTGAGCACAGAGAGAGCTAGGTGTAAACCTTAAATGCAACTGGGTGCCCCCCGCAATTATACTGTCTTTTTTCTTTTCTTTTCTTTCTTTTTTTTTTTTTTTTTGCTTTTTGGGTCACATCCGGCAATACTCAGGGGTTTCTCCTGGCTCTGCACTCAGGAATCACTCCTGGAGGTGCTCGGGGACCATATGGGATGCCGGATCGAACCCCAGGCCGGCAGGGCCGGCGCCGTGCAAGGCAAATACCCTACCCGCTGGGCTATCGCTCTGGTCCTATACTGTCTTAATTGTCCTTCAAGGGGTAGATCTGGATTTTGCTGGGCTTGAATTTAGGGACCTTCTTTAGAAAATTTAAAAAAAAATACACAGGTCAGAGCGATGCTACAGTGGTCAGGGCACCTGCCTTGCACACTGCTGACCGTGGCTCTGTCCTGTGCATCGCATATGGTCTGTGCGCTGGCCTCACCAGTAGGGATTCCTGAGTGCAGAGCCAGCGGTTAAGTCCCGAGCACGGCTGGGTTTCACCTTCCCCAGAAAGACAATTATAAATTCAAAATTAGTTACAAAAATTATTAAGAAAAATTAAGAGAAATCCAGGGCCCCAGGATATTACTCAAGTGGTAGAACATATCACAAGCAGTGCCTGGTGCGGCCCTCAGAAATAAGAGGAGGTGGTGGGGCTGTAGCACAGGCCTTAGGGTACAAACTGCATGTGCCTAGTTGGGCTCAATCCCCTGCACCATGTTGTGTTTGCTCTGCTCTGCTCTGCTCTGCTCTGCTCTTCTCTGCTCTGCTCTTCTCTGCTCTGCTCTTCTCTTCTCTTCTCTTCTCTTCTCTTCTCTTCTCTTCTCTTCTCTTCTCTTCTCTTCTCTGCTCTTCTCTTCTCTTCTCTTCTCTTTTCTCTTCTCTTCTTTTCTTCTTTCTTTTCTTTTCTTCTCTTTTCTCTTCTCTTCTCTTCTTTCTTTTCTTTTCTTTTCTTCTCTTTTTCTCTTCTCTTCTTTTCTCTTCTCTTCTCCTCTTTTCTCTTCTCTTCTCTTCTCTTCTCTTCTCTCCTCTCCTCTCCTCTCCTCTCCTCCCCTCCCCTCCTCCCCTCCCCTCCCTCCCCTCCTCCTTCCCTTCCCTTCCCTTCCCTTCCCTTCCCTTCCCTTCCCTTCCTTCCCTTCCCTTCCCTTCCCTTCCCTTCCCTTCCCTTCCCTTCCCTTCCCTTCCCTTCCCTTCCCTTCCCTTCCTTCCCTTCCCTTCCCTTCCCTTCCCTTCCCTTCCCTTCTTTCTTCTCTTTTCGCAGTGGATGGGGGTGTGGGATGCTGGGATTCTTCTTGGATTGTACCCAGCCGTGCTCAGGGCTTAATCCTGGCTCTGCACTCAGGAGTTCCTCCTGGCATGCTGGGGATTGAACCTGGGTCAGTCGCGTGCAAGGCAAACGCCCTTCCCACTGTGCTATCGCTCTGGCCCAGGTTCTGTTTTCTCTGGCGAGATTAGAAAGGTTAATATTTAGTTTTTCCTATAGTATGATGCCTTATCCTGATACTTTTGGAGAGGTTTTTTTTTCTTTTTGAGTCACACCCAGCAATTCTCAGAGGTTACTCCTGGCTCTTTGCTAAGGAATTACTCCTGGCGGAGCTCAGGGGACCATATGGGATGCTGGGGATCCAACCCGGTCGGCCGTGTGCAAGGCAAACGCCCTACCTGCTGGGCTATCGCTCCGGCCCATTGGAGAGGTTTTTTTTTTTTTAGGATCCAAATTTGTCCTTAAGAAAAAGCATGTGAATTATTAGGGTTGTCATACCAGTGACTGACTGACTGACTGTCTTCCCATAGATCATCGATTTGCTCGAGCGGGCACCAGTAACATCTCCATACGTCCTGTCACATGTGAGCTAGCCCTAGGGCATCTGCCCGATTCCTGGAACATAAAGAGCTTCAAACCATTCCATCAAGTCATGGGGTCATACCAGTACTTTTCTTTTATATGTTGTAAGATGTGGTGGAATCAGCCATTCTGGCTCTGTCTATTGAGGCATTGTCTCTTCCATGATCCCACTTTCGCTTCTGATCCTGTCAGTAGAAACATTCTGGGCGGCCTTGCTGCACAGGATGCTGGCAACTTCTGGACACATGCCACCGTAACCTCACAGATAAATCCCATTAAACCCCAAATTAATTTATCTCTACTGTTGGAGTACACTGGGTGCCCCAGCAAAGTCTGGGAGCAGGGTACAGGGATCCCCGTCTGCCCCAAGGGATCGGCTGGCGGACGGAGAAAGACGCGAGACTCCAGCAGAGTTTCAAAAGGCTTCACTCACGCTTATTCTGGCATACAACCCTGTAACAGGAAAAGCCAAGACTTTAGGTTCCTAGCTGGGCCCTGGCAACGTAGGTTTAGAATCCTAAGCCAAGATGGCCACTACCATGTGCTAAGGCCCAACAGGGAAGAGAATGGAGAGGAAGAGATCAGAGGCAGAGAGAGAAGGGAAGAAAGAAGAAAAGGCGCGGGAGAAAGCAGACTACAGCTTTTATAACTTTTCAACCCAGACCGCCCACATCAACGGAAAGCAGTTAGGGTCAGCCCCTCAGGTAACTTCTCCCAGCACCTCACCTAGCCCATTAAAATGTTCATATCGCCCCAGCCAAGGCTGCAGGCCCTTGGTCTTCCACCAGACCCCATGTAGAAGGGATGAAGGCCTTGTATCTGCACCAGTGGATATTCTGCAGCCAAGTATATGTTTCTCCAAGCCTTCACAAGATTCCTTTACCTCATAGTTATTTTGTATAACTAGCCTTTAGACTTATTAATGAGAGCCATCCTTACTTGCTTGGAGGCAAACAGCATTTCTCTCTGATCTAAATGCTTAGAAGTCCAACGTGGCCAGGTAAATATACTGGTGAGATCTATCTAGTACCACGATGATTGTGGTAGCATGAGAGAAAATATTTATACAGCTAACATGGAATACATGGTAAGATATACTGCCACATAAGGTCACAGATCGAAACTGTTTCCCGCCCCTTATCTACACAGTGGTCTGCAGGAAGTAACTTCAAGATGCAGAGACTCTGGGCACTCGTGTATGCCAACACTCTTGCCACTCGTCACTTGTCTTTCCGTTGTTCATCGATTTGCTCGAGTGGTTACCAGTGACGTCCCCATTCGTTGGGAATGAGGTCCATTATTGTTACTGTTTTTGGCATATCAAATACACCCGGGTAGCTTGCCAGGCTCTGCCATGGCTCTGCAACACTCTACTCCACTATTTTTTTTTGTGTTTGTTTTTTGGGTCACACCAGCGAGGCTCAGGGATTACTCCTGGCAGTGCTCGGGAATCATATGGGATGCAGGGGATTGATCCTGGGTCGGCCGCATGCAAAGGCAAACACCCTACCTGCTGTGCTATTGCTCTGGCCCTTCCCCACTTTGTTTTAGCCAAAAAATACCCATACATACTCCAGTGTTACCTCACCTACAATATGATGGAGTGTGAAATGTTGTAACTATTATCAGAATGATGGATTTTGCGAAGCTAAAAAGAAAGTGTGTGTGCAACCTTAGAAACCCTTTATGGGGCCGGAGCGATAGCCCAGCGGGTAGGGCATTTGCCTTGCACGCGGTCGGCTCATGCCGGCCTGGGTTCGATCCCGGCATCCCATATGGTCCCCCCGAGCGCCGCCAGGAGTAATTCCTGAGTGCAGAGCCAGGAGCAACCCCTGAGCATTGCCAGGTGTGACCCAAAAAGCAAAAAAAAAAAAAAAAAAAAAAAAGAAACCCTTTGCTAGGGGGCCTGGCAGAACCTCAGGGGGCGGGCCTTGCACCTTTCCCAGGAATTCCTCTGTGCGGATAACCAACCCTGTAGAGCTCTAGACCAGGAATTCCTCTCTGTGGATAACCAACCCTGCAGTGCTCTAGACCAGGAATTCTCTCTGTGGATAACCAACCCTGTAGAGCTCTAGACCAGGAATTCCTCTCTGTGGATAACCAACCCTGTAGAGCTCTAGACCAGGAATTCCTCTCTGTGGATAACCAACCCTGTAGAGCTCTAGACCAGGAATTCCTCTGTGCGGATAACCAACCCTGTAGAGCTCTAGACCAGGAATTCCTCTCTGCGGATAACCAACCCTGCAGTGCTCTAGACCAGGAATTCCTCTCTGTGGATAACCAACCCTGTAGAGCTCTAGACCAGGAATTCCTCTGTGCGGATAACCAACCCTGCAGTGCTCTAGACCAGGAATTCCTCTCTGTGGATAACCAACCCTGCAGTGCTCTAGACCAGGAATTCCTCTGTGCGGATAACCAACCCTGCAGTGCTCTAGACCAGGAATTCCTCTGTGCGGATAACCAACCCTGTAGAGCTCTAGACCAGGAATTCCTCTGTGCGGATAACCAACCCTGTAGAGCTCTAGACCAGGAATTCCTCTGCGGATAACCAACCCTGTAGAACTCTAGACCAGGAATTCCTCTGTGCGGATAACCAACCCTGCAGTGCTCTAGACCAGGAATTCCTCTGTGCGGATAACCAACCCTGCAGTGCTCTAGACCAGGAATTCCTCTGTGCGGATAACCTGTAGAGCTCTAGACCAGGAATTCCTCTCTGTGGATAACCAACCCTGCAGTGCTCTAGACCAGGAATTCCTCTCTGTGGATAACCAACCCTGTAGAGCTCTAGACCAGGAATTCCTCTGTGCGGATAACCAACCCTGTAGAGCTCTAGACCAGGAATTCCTCTCTGTGGATAACCAACCCTGCAGTGCTCTAGACCAGGAATTCCTCTGTGCGATAACCAACCCTGTAGAGCTCTAGACCAGGAATTCCTCTGTGCGGATAACCAACCCTGCAGTGCTCTAGACCAGGAATTCCTCTGTGCGGATAACCAACCCTGTAGAGCTCTAGACCAGGAATTCCTCTCTGTGGATAACCAACCCTGCAGTGCTCTAGACCAGGAATTCCTCTCTGTGGATAACCAACCCTGTAGAGCTCTAGACCAGGAATTCCTCTCTGTGGATAACCAACCCTGTAGAGCTCTAGACCAGGAATTCCTCTCTGTGGATAACCAACCCTGCAGTGCTCTAGACCAGGAATTCCTCTCTGTGGATAACCAACCCTGTAGAGCTCTAGACCAGGAATTCCTCTGTGCGGATAACCAACCCTGTAGAGCTCTAGACCAGGAATCCTCTCTGTGGATAACCAACCCTGCAGTGCTCTAGACCAGGAATTCCTCTGTGCGGATAACCAACCCTGTAGAGCTCTAGACCAGGAATTCCTCTGTGCGGATAACCAACCCTGCAGTGCTCTAGACCAGGAATTCCTCTGTGCGGATAACCAACCCTGTAGAGCTCTAGACCAGGAATTCCTCTGTGCGGATAACCAACCCTGTAGAGCTCTAGACCAGGAATTCCTCTGTGCGGATAACCAACCCTGCAGTGCTCTAGACCAGGAATTCCTCTCTGTGGATAACCAACCCTGTAGAGCTCTAGACCAGGAATTCCTCTCTGCGGATAACCAACCCTGCAGTGCTCTAGACCAGGAATTCCTCTCTGTGGATAACCAACCCTGTAGAGCTCTAGACCAGGAATTCCTCTCTGCAGATAACCAACCCTGTAGAGCTCTAGACCAGGAATTCCTCTGTGCGGATAACCAACCCTGCAGTGCTCTAGACCAGGAATTCCTCTGTGCGGATAACCAACCCTGTAGTGCTCTAGACCAGGAATTCCTCTGTGCGGATAACCAACCCTGTAGAGCTCTAGACCAGGAATTCCTCTCTGCGGATAACCAACCCTGCAGTGCTCTAGACCAGGAATTCCTCTCTGTGGATAACCAACCCTGTAGAGCTCTAGACCAGGAATTCCTCTCTGTGGATAACCAACCCTGCAGTGCTCTAGACCAGGAATTCCTCTGTGCGGATAACCAACCCTGTAGAGCTCTAGACCAGGAATTCCTCTGTGCGGATAACCAACCCTGCAGTGCTCTAGACCAGGAATTCCTCTCTGTGGATAACCAACCCTGTAGAGCTCTAGACCAGGAATTCCTCTGTGCGGATAACCAACCCTGCAGTGCTCTAGACCAGGAATTCCTCTGTGCGGATAACCAACCCTGCAGTGCTCTAGACCAGGAATTCCTCTCTGTGGATAACCAACCCTGCAGTGCTCTAGACCAGGAATTCCTCTGTGCGGATAACCAACCCTGTAGAGCTCTAGACCAGGAATTCCTCTGTGCGGATAACCAACCCTGTAGAGCTCTAGACCAGGAATTCCTCTCTGTGGATAACCAACCCTGCAGTGCTCTAGACCAGGAATTCCTCTCTGTGGATAACCAACCCTGTAGAGCTCTAGACCAGGAATTCCTCTGTGCGGATAACCAACCCTGTAGAGCTCTAGACCAGGAATTCCTCTGTGCGGATAACCAACCCTGCAGTGCTCTAGACCAGGAATTCCTCTGTGCGGATAACCAACCCTGTAGTGCTCTAGACCAGGAATTCCTCTGTGCGGATAACCAACCCTGTAGAGCTCTAGACCAGGAATTCCTCTCTGCGGATAACCAACCCTGCAGTGCTCTAGACCAGGAATTCCTCTGTGCGGATAACCAACCCTGTAGAGCTCTAGACCAGGAATTCCTCTCTGCGGATAACCAACCCTGCAGTGCTCTAGACCAGGAATTCCTCTCTGTGGATAACCAACCCTGCAGTGCTCTAGACCAGGAATTCCTCTGTGCGGATAACCAACCCTGTAGAGCTCTAGACCAGGAATTCCTCTGTGCGGATAACCAACCCTGTAGAGCTCTAGACTGCTCGCCTTCTGGTTGGTTTGGCAGCCGCCCCCTCCCTCCTGTGACCCAGTGGTGAAAAGCGGGCTCCTGCGTGGTGCTACGTGTAGGGTGGGGCCCTCTGATGGCATTGCCAGAGCACATGGGACGCTCCCTGCCCCGCTCTTTGCTCTTCACAGACCCTGCTGTCCCCCGACTCTGTGCCAGCCATCAAGGACCTGACACATCCGGTTCCTCAATTTTCCAACATCAGCTTAGTCTCACAGCTCTGCTGTTCCCGCTCCCGTCAGGGCTGATCCCGCCTCCCGTCAGGGCTGTTCCCCCCCTCCCGTCAGGTGCTGTTCCTGCTCCCGCCAGGTGCTGTTCCTGCTCCCGCCAGGTGCTGTTCCCGCTCCCATCAGGGCTGTTCCCGCCTCCCGTCAGGTGCTGTTCCCGCTCCCGTCAGGTGCTGTTCCCGCTCCCATCAGGGCTGTTCCTGCTCCCGTCAGGTGCTGTTCCTGCTCCCGTCAGGTGCTGTTCCCGCCTCCCATCAGGGCTGTTCCCGCTCCCATCAGGGCTGTTCCCGCCTCCCGTCAGGTGCTGTTCCCACTCCCATCAGGGCTGTTCCCGCCCCGTCAGGTGCTGTTCCCGCCCCGCCAGGTGCTGTTCCCGCCTCCCGCCAGGTGCACTGCCAGCTTTGGCATCCCGAATCCAGCCAGCCTGGGTCACCCACTGAGCTGGCTTGCTTTGTACGTAAGTGGATTTTGCTTCCAATACGCGACTGTCAGTTTGTGTTTGTTAGTCTCAGAGGGAACTCAGTAAATGGGGCTGAAGCAGCCCCGCACTTGCCTTCCTTACACGCAGCCAACGCAGGGTCTAACCCCAGCACGCCATGTGTTCCCTTGAGGTCTGCCAGGTGTGGATCCCTGAGTGTAGAGCCAGGAGCAAACCCTGAGCACAGCCGGGTGTGCACCCCGCCCCACCAAGAAAACTAAAAAATAGAATAAAACGTTCCTTAAAGTCCTCTCCCAGCCACCCTCCTCTTTTCTCCAGCAGCAACTGTTCTGTTCTCTGATGGTTACACACTTTTCTATTTCATTCATTCATTCATTCATTTGCTTTTTGGGTCACACCTGGTGATGCTCAGGGTTATTTCTGGCTCCACACTCAGGAATTACTCCTGGCGGTGGGCAGGGCCCTGTGGAATGCCGGGATCGAATCCAGGTCAGCCGTGCACAGGGCAGACGCCCTATCTGCTGTGCTATCGCTCCGGCCCCGTTACACCCATTTTCTCAGTAATAGCTCTAGAGGCCATATTCATGTCATGTGTCTGCATTGCCTGTTTGAGACCTTGGAACTCCAGGTTCCCATGCAGCTAATCATGCGTGGCTGACCCAAGCAGTGGGGCTTAATTACATACTCTTTCTTTACTGGTACAACTTATATCATCCTTAATGCTTAAACAACAAAAGGGCCTATTTTTATTTTTTTTCTCATTTGCTTAGTTTTCTGGTACTTCCTGCCTTACTATAGGCTTTTGTTTGGGGATGCCCCACCCAGGGTGCCTCTGTGCTCAGGGATCGCTCCTGGCGGTGCTCAGAGAATCATATGCGATGTCGGGATTGAACTGGGGTCGCCTGCATGCAAGACAAATGCCTCCCCCTGCCATGTCTCCACTCTCACCCCGACCTGTAGGAGGCCCAATGCTCCTGCCAGTATCATCAAACTCTTCAGTTACTTATTGATTTTGCTTTTGGGGTCACACCCGCAATGCTCAGGGGTTACGCCTGGCTCTTCGCTCAGGAATTACTCCTGGCAGTGCTCGGGACCATATGGGATGCCGAGGATCGAACCTGGGTCAGTCACATGCAAGGCAAATGCCTCCCCTTGTGTTATCGCTTGGGCCCCAGCTCTTCATTTATTTGCTGATGAGAGTCCTCCCTTTTGCCTCCTTTAGAGCATTTGCCTTGCACGCAGCCGGCCCATGCAAGCCCGGGTTCCATCCTCGGCATCCCATATGGTCCCCCGAGCACCGCCAGGAGTAATTCCCTGAATGCAGAGCCAGGAGAAACCCCTGAGCATCGCCGGGTGTGACTCCCCAAAAAAAAAAAAAAAAGCCCCTGGACTCTCGTGGCAGCCAGTCGAAGCCCAGCCCAGTGTGATCCTCCTGATCTAGAGTGGGTTGAAGTTTCGTCTCTACAAAGTTCGCAGCCTGTCCGGAGGCTGTGGGCCTGGCAGCCGCCTCTCATGAACCACTGAACATAGTTTAATTTGATAAAGGGTTTTGTGGGTTGTTGTTTTTATTTTCCTCATTGAGCTCTTGAGGAAACTGGCTAATGTTCAGATTGGAATTATTCTGGAGAATGTTGCTTTGAATAGTCTCTGCCAGGATTTTATTTGGGAGGGTGGGGCCACACCAGGGCTCCGCTGTATCCTGCCGTGTGCTCGGCATCACTTCTGGCTGTGCTCAGAGCCCGTGCATGGTGCCGGAGAGCAAGCCCCCGGGCAGGCGTGGCGCAAGGCAAGGCTTCACCCTCTGCGCTGTTGCTCCGGGCCCTCTTGCCTAGGCCTTTGATTGTGTGTTTGGCTGACTGCCGGAGACGGATCAACAAAGGGACTTGACTTATTGTGCCATCAGGACGGGCTTCTGCCGAGTCGCTTCCCCGGAGTGACTGTCCCAGCCTGCACCTTACCCGCCGTGGGAGAGCCGGCCTCCGGCCTCGCGTTCCGGACCACACTTGCTCCTCACTGATCTTTTCCGTTTTAGTCACTTGGATGGGTGGGAGGTGGTGTTTTATGGTGGCTTTAATTTGCCCATCCTCCTCTGTGACTAATGGACCTCAGCGCCTTTTCTGTTTATTAGCTCCCTTGATTTCCCCTTTTTATTGCTGTCTCTATTTTTCTTTCCTGAGGTGGGAGGGTGGACATCTGGCAGTGCTCACGGGACTGTGCGGTGCCAGGGATAGAACCTGGGACGCCCGCATGCGACGCCTGGCCTCGGTATCTGATTCTAAATTCATCCAGTCACCAAATATTTGTGCAACTCTGAAAAGAACTTTGGCCTTTACCCGTGAGTGTGGCATGAGGTTTTGGGCAGAATGCTGGGTGGGCCCAGCGGTTGATAGGGGACCTCACCCCTGGCTGCCGCGGGGCCCTCTGGCACCCCTGGGAGGACCAGCCCGAATGTCTGAGAGGAAGCTGAAAAACAGGCCCTGGTGAGAAGCCAGCCTGGGCCTGGGCCTGACGGGCATGGAGGGCAGGGGGCCCAAGCATCCTTCTCAATGCTGAAGGTTTTCTGTCGGGTTGAAGCAGGGTGTGAGAGGAGGAGCAGAGGGTGCCTGACTCAAGGGCTTGGGCCTGAAAACCTGGCTGAAAAGACCTGCCACTTCCCAGCACGGTGGAACCGTGGGGAGCAACGGGTTTGAGGTGGAAGACGAGTTTTCCATTGAGTTTGGGCTGCCCCTAGGTTTCAGACGGGCGGTGCTGAGTCGAGATCCCAGCTTCGGGGAGCAGCTGAGGGGACAGGCTGAGTTTGGAAGCTTTGGCCAGTAGAGGACATGGACGATGCTGTCCCTGAGCAGAGAAGGGCCACACTGGCCGGGTTACCCTGGTGCTCCGCCCCGGGCAGGCCCAAAGCAAGCTCCTGGCTGGCGCTTTGAGTGAGCCCCAGAGGTCGGGGGCGCAGAGGTCTTGGGTCAGAGGAGAGACTGTGGCCGCGGGAGGAAGGGAGGAAGCCGTTTCACCACTTCCTACTGATGTAGGTGGGCCTCACGGGTGGCTTATGTGAGGCCGGAAGGGGAGAGAGACAGTCGCCTCTGCTGCCCGGGACCTGCTGGGCAGGCTAAGGACTAATAAAGTCTGCGATGAGCCCCTGCACGGCGCGGGCCTGAGCCCCACCAGCCCCACGAGGTGGCCGTCAAGCCACGCCTGATGTCCGCTTGATCTCTAGGCATGGGAGTTAATCCGACTCAGGCTGGAGCGAGGAATTGCTCTTTGCAGGAAAGGAAAGTCAGCCCTAGGCCTCACCCAGGTATCCTCAGGGTTCTTGTCTTCCTCAAAGAAAAAGAATTTTCAGGAGTTGATGAGCAGTGAAGTAAAACAGGTTTTATTAAGGAGGTTTTAAGAAAGGGAAGGAGGAGGAAAGTGAGAGAGAAGTAACGCCCTCAAGGGAGAACGCGGACTTCTCCAAAGACGAGAGCCCCAACTTTTTCCAAGCGGTTTTTATCCTCTTGGGCTGGAATGTCCTGGATTCTCCTGCAAACTGGGTCATCGAAGGTTGGTGGAATTAAGGGCTGGGTCAAGAAGGTGGATCCATCTTCCTCAGGATCTGTTGTTGGTTAATGGTCTCATCAAGTCTTCATTCCTGGTTACAAAAGGTGACTCTGGACGTCCTTAGAGCACAAACTCATTACCCTGTGCCCCCCCCGGTCTGCCTGCCTACATCACTACTTCGAGCCTTTATTTCACTCTGCCTTGCATTTAAGTCCTCTGGGGGCCAGAGACACTTGATCCCCAGCACCCCATATGGTCCCCTGAACCCCTCCAGAAATCCCTGAGCACAGAGCCCAGAGTAAGCCCTGAGCACTGCGGTTGTGGCCCAACATTGAAGCAGACCCGGCGGAGGCTGGTGTGGCCTCTGCATCCAGGGGCCTTCACCTGACCCTGGTCTAGGAAGGCGCCCTCTCCCCAGCCAGTGAAATTCCACCTGACTTTCAGATGGGGGTGGGCCTCCACCAAAGACACACCGCAGTGAATGGGCCTTTGTGCTGGAGATATTTACTTTCTAAAGCAAATGAAGTGCTAATTTGTGCAGATTACTGGCTGTGGGGGAGGGAGGAGCTGGCAGGCTGGAATCTCACCTCTGAGCCAGGGAAGCGTGGGAGCTTGTCCCTGAACTCCAGGAGTGGGGCTGGTGGGCTTGGTGGGCCTGGGAACGCGACACTGGGAGGAGAAAAGGGAAGTTTCAAATTAGGCTGCTTTCGCTCCCAGAGCCATCGTGGCACCTGACACCAAAGCCCATCTGCTCGGTCTTCCTTCTCACCTGGGAGACGCAGTCTAGGGGCCCCGTCAGCCAGCTCCCTGCAGTGAAGACAGTCTCAGAGTCCCGGGACCACAGCTCCACTCCTGACCCCAGGGACCAGGGGTCTCTGCCCCATGCGCTGCTCAGCTCAGAAACCTACATGTGGAGGGGGGGTGAGGGAAGACAGCACAGCTTCTTTAGGAGTCATTCCTGAGGGAGCAGAGCCATAGCACAGCGGGTAGGGCGTTTGCCTTGCATGTAGCCCACCGGGCCTCGATTTCTGAGCATCCCATATGGTCCCTGAGCACTGCCAGGAGTAATTCCTGAGTGAAGAGCCAGGAGTAATGCCAGGTGGCACCCAAAAAAAAAAAAAGTCATGCCCAGAATTGTGGGGTTGTGTGTGTGCTGTGTGTGTGTGTGTGTGTGTGTGTGTGTGTGTGTGTTGGGGCCACGCCAGCAGTGTGTAGGGCTTACTTCTTACTCCTGGCTCAGTGCTAAGCGATCACTGGCAGAGCTGGGGACCAAACCTGGGCAGGCTGTGTAAGGCACACAGTTTCCCTGCTGTTAGCACTCACCCTCAGCTGGAGTGCTAGTATAGGGGTTGTCCTGCAGGCTGCTGACCCAGACTTGACCTTCCGTACCACAAGACCTCCAGCTCAGAACTAAGATCAGCCCCTGAGCACCGCTGGCTTCAGCCCAACTTCCCCACCTCAAACAACAAGTAAAAGAGAAGTGGAGTCATCTGCTTTCAAAGTTGCTGAAACTTTTTCATGTTGTTGTTTCTTTGGGGTGGGGAGCAGGGGCGAACACCACTCCTGGTGGTGTTCAGGATGTGATTTGGGCCACATCCAAGAGTACTCAGAGCTGTTGTTGGCTCAGGGACCACTCAAGAGAGCGCGTATGGTGCTGGGGTCCGCCACGTGGTCGTCAGGCCCGAACCCGCACACTGTTTCCCTAGCACTGGGATGTACACTAAATCTGTATCAGGCGAAAGAGAACACGGGTACGGCTGCATCCTGGGCTTGAACCCCAGCACCACCAGGTGCCCCCAGAACTTGATTGCTGGTGGCCCCAGGTGCGCCTGGGTTGGCCCGCTAATTCCCGGACCACCAGGTCCAGAGCAGCGCTGAAGCCTCAGGCGCCTGCGCCGTGGGCCCCAGGCCGCCCACACACAGCTCAAGAAGCTGCCCCCTCCCACCCCCTCCCCTGCTACTGAAAATCTAAGTCGGACTCAGAATGCACTAAAACCATTCTCCTGTGGCAATTGTCTCTCAGAGATAATATTATTATATTATTTAATATTATTCTTTGTTTGGGGGCCACAACCCGCGGTGCTCAAGGGCTGACTCTTGACTCTGCTCAGGGATCACTCCTGACAAGATTGGGGAGCCATATGGGGAACCGATGATCAGATACAGGTCAGCCATGCACAGGACAAATGCCCTGGCCCCCTCTCTCAGAGATTTTCTTTTCTTTTATTTATTTTTTAATTTTTTGTGTCACACCCAGTGATGCTCAGGGATTACTCCTGGCTCTGCGCTCAGAAATTACTCCTGGCACTGTGTAGGGGACCATATGGGATGCCTAGGGAACTAACCTGGGTCGGCCGCATGCAAGGCAAACGCCCTACCCGCTGGACTATTGCTCGGCCCTCTCTCAGAGATTTTAAAACATTCTCTTTTGGCCATGCAAGAAGTAAGTTAGCTTATACTATTCTCTTTTTTTTCCCCCAAATTTTATTACACCACTTTTAGACATACAATTGCAAGATGCTCATGTAGAGTTTTGGTTCCACAGTGTTCCAGCACCCATCCCCTCCACCCGAACCCATCTCCCATCACCAATGCCCCCACTCCCTTCCCCCTCCCACACCTCAACTACTTGGTGGGTTCTGTATGTCATTTCTCTCCTCTATCTCTCCCCCCCGCCTAACTTTCCTACACATCGTAGAATGCAGTACAGTAAAGGACATGACTGTTTCCACTAGTTTGATGGACTGCGCCGACTTAGGGTCCTCATGGTCAGCGTCTGGACAGTGAAGGTGGCAGCTAGTGTGGTGGGTGAGTCTCATCCGGCTGCTTCCGGGACCCCCAGAGGTGATGGGCCCACTCCCAAAACCCATCTGTCCTCCTGGGAGCCCCGTGGTCAGCTGAGCCTGGGGCGAGCCGAGTTAGCATTTACTATTCTCTTAACTAATGTTTTCCTGCTGCTCACTAACTAAGCGTGCACTTCACAGACCCTCCCGACCTGGGTGTTCCGTTAATGTGTAATGTGAGAGAGGCAAGACTTCAGTAACTGACGCCTGAATTTTCCATCAGAAAGAAATCTGGGGAGGGCCAGAGCGATAGCACAGTGGAGAGGGCATTTGCCTTGCACACAGCTGACCCTGGTTCGATCCCCGGCATCCTATATGGTCCCCCGAGCTCCGCCAGGAGTAATTCCTGAGTGCAGAGCCAGGAGTAAACCCTGAGCTTTGTTGGGTGTGACCCCAAAAGCAAAATAAATAGACAGACAGACAGGTAGATAGATAAATCTATCTGGATTTTCACCAGCCCAGGTCCAGCATCAGATGCGTCCAGAGGCGTGGGGCTGGTCTATCTGCTTGGCCCCATGTTACTACCGTCCCTGGCGCTCTTCCATACAGTGGTCACTAATCACTGCAGCACCCACACACCAGAGTTTCCAATAAGTGATGTCAGGTCAGGAAACTGTGGTCCTGAGAGCCCTGCCGCGCTCTGAGTTTCTGAGAACACAAACGAGTCTGATGTGACATCGTGTCGACCTGGGTCCTTGGGGCATGCAGAGAGTTCACAAGCTTCATTCTGGATGTTTCTGCCAAGGTGTGCTGGGAGGAAGCATTTGAGTCGCTGGCGGGAGCAGATGGCCCGCAGAGCGTGGGTGGGCTGCACTCTGTCTGCTGGAAGCCAGGTGGGAGGGAAGAGCCTGTCTCTGAGTTAGAGAATCCGGCCTCCAGCGGGGCCTCTGTGTCTGCTCTGCTCACCTCCTCTCTTCCCGCCAGGGCACGGGCTCCCTGGGCCTCCAACTCTGCTTCAGCTTCTCTGGGGAACCATTGCTCGAGTCGTCTTACCAAGCTCATCAGGTCACTTCACTGGTATCACTTTTCTTCCTGTTGATCATGGATTTGCTCGAGCGGGCACCAGTAACGTCTCCATATGTCCTGTCACAGTGTAGCCCAAGGGCATCTGCTCGCTCCAGGAACATAAAAAAGCCTCAAACCATTCCTTCAGGTCATGGGAATGAGGCCTATAATTGTTACTGGTATTTGGCATACCAAATACGACATGGGTAGCTTGCCAGGCTCTGCTGTGTGGGTGGGATACTCTTGTAGTCACGTCTAATCTCAAACATTAATTGATGAACCATGTGGTCGCAAAGCTGCCAGCGAGCTGGGCTGTGATCAGCTCCTCTGCTGGGTGGAGCTCTGAGGAGAGGGGAGTCCAGATGTGGAAAACGGTGGCCCTCATGGTGTGGGGGGCCCTCTAGCTTCTTGCAAGGCTCTGCTGGGCTGGCGGGCCAGGGCTAGAACTCGCCATCCCCTCCCGGGCACCTCGTGATCAGCTGGGCACAGGGAGAGCCAGTAGCAGCTCTGCCCCATGTATGTGAGTCTCTGGATCAGCGCACCTGGGCTGGGCTTGAAAAAGACTGCTGCAGGGTGGGTCTCGATGAGCCGGGCTGTTATCTGATGTACAATCTTCTTTGACATTGCTTCATTGGGTTCAGTG
This sequence comes from Cryptotis parvus, assembly GCA_021461705.1. Lineage (NCBI taxonomy): Eukaryota > Metazoa > Chordata > Mammalia > Eulipotyphla > Soricidae > Cryptotis > Cryptotis parvus. The sequence goes on along the minus strand of JAJIBD010000815.1, from coordinate 92,426 downwards.
ATCAGATTTCCCTTTGGATCAAATACCAGCAATTTGCTGCTCTGTCTGTACTTTGGTAACTTTACAGAATTCATCTTTAGATAATAACTGTTACTGCCCCCACCCTGCCTCGGCCGAGCTGCTCCAGAGCCCGCACCGGCTGGTGAGCGGTTCATGCCGACTCTCTGGGGGCCGACTTCAAGGGTCGCTCGTCTGGTGGCACCAGGTGTTTAGCTCATCAGATCAGGTACCCAGGTAATAGAGGGGCCGTCATGTGTCTCAGGTATCAACAGCTTCTATCTGCTGATACATCATAACTGACTTCAGAACCTTAATCAACGGGAAGAAGGGCTGGGCGGTCAAAGCGGAAGTGGGCTGGGGGCGCCATCTCCCAGCTCACCGGCGGCGCCCATGCCCGGGCTCATCAGCTGCCATCTTTGGTTTCCACAGCCCAGCACCCTTCAGTCCACCCTTCTCTCTCTGCTCCCGCACAGCCTGCAGCCTTCTGGGCATGCAGCCACCTTCCCTGCAAAATCCGGACAATGGTCTTCACCCACGTCTAGCCACCTGTTCCTCCCTGCGCCCAAGGCATGCCCTGAAGCTTCTCCTGCACCAGTTCTTACAAGCAGCAGCTTCCTGGAATAGGGGCCGTGCTCTTTGGAGGTCAGTGACTCTGCTGCTGGTGCCCACTGGGCAGCCTCCCTCACATGGCCTCAGGACCCCTCGGTGTGCCTCGGCCCCACACGCTGAGCGCGGAGCCACTCACACCAGCCGGCTCATGGGTCCTGGCCGGTTTTTCTTCTCATGTCAATGATGAGGAAACCCAGCCTCAGAGAAATTATTGGGTTGCCCAAGGCCAGTCAGGTATAAAGTGTGGGAAAATGGATTCCAAAGTCAGTGCTCCAAGGCCCCTGTGGCTAAATGGAGCAAACCCCCAGGGCCTGTGAGTGTGGTGCGTGAAGATTTCTGAGGCCTGCCTTCAGATTTCTGCCTAGAGGCATGGGGAGTGGCCGTGACACGGGCCTGTCAAGCCCAACCACGTGGGCAGGACAGGACACACCCAGCTGCTTCTGGGTGGCCACCCGGCCCATATGATGGCCTGTGACTGATGTTACCAATATCTGAAGGGCTGTTGGCAGAAAAGCTTCCTTGCCCCTACATGGGATTCATCCAGAGGGCCGGGCAGACACCCAAGAAATTTTTATGCCTCGGTCTTGTCTGCTTACAGCAGATGTCCCTGGCCTCCTGTGAACCGTCACTGGCCCCGGCAAGACAGCCAGGTCCATCCTGAGTGGACGCCGCCTGCAGCTCTGCTTCCTCGCAAATGTTCCCCAACTGCCATTCCCCCCCGCCCTTAGCTCCACCCCGCCCCTCTACTCTACCCAACTGCCATCCCCCGCCCTTAGCTCCACCCCGCCCCTCTACTCTACCCAACTGCCATCCCCCGCCCTTAGCTCCACCCCGCCCTCTACTCTACCCAACTGCCATCCCCCCTGCCCTTAGCTCCACCCCCGCCCTCTACTCTACCCGACTGTGTCACCCAACTTCTCTAGAACGTGGCTTCTTAAACCATGGGTCACGATCCCACGTGGGGTCATATGGCCAAATGTGGGTGTTAAGGCACTTTTACAAACTTTGCTTTAAAATAACTTGATGGGGGGGCAGAGTGCTAGCACAGCAGGTAGGGCGTTTGCCTTGTACGCAGCCGCCCAGTTTCTATCCCTAGCATCCCATATGGTCCCCCGAGCACCGCCAGGAGTAATTCCTGAGCCAAGAGCCAGGAGTAACCCCTGAGCATCTCCGCGTGTGACCCAAAAAAGCAAAAGATAGGTAGGTAGGTAGGTAGGTAGGTAGATAAAATAGCTCGATGATTTTTGTTTTTGTGTTTGTTTTTGTTCGGGGTCACACCTGGTGATGCTCAGGGGACCTGAGCTCTGAATTGAGGAAGTACTCCAGGCAGTGCTCAGGGGACCATGTGGGATGCCAGGATCAAACCTGGGTTGGCTGCGTGCAAGGCAAACTCCCAGCCCGCTGTACTCTCTCTCCGGCCCCAATAACTTTATGATTTATTTTTTAAAACATTTGATCGATCTTGCTTATATACGTAGGCTTGCATAAACATTTCCTGGGCAGAAAGGAGAAGCAAAGGGAGGCCGGGGAATAGCACAGCAGGTGGGGCTCTTGCCCTGCACCTTGCTTTGGACAGTCTGCTCGAGACTGCATGGCGTTGCTCAAGCTAAAGTCCTCAGAGAACTGCCGGGAGCGATCCCTCAGCCAAGCGCCGGAAGGTTTGGGCCACAAGCCTTCTAAATTCTTACTTCTGGGAGAAATCTCTATATTGTTTTCCACAGGGGCTGAACCAGGCAGCATTTCCATCCGCAGTGAATGGGGGTCCTTTTTTTCACTGCCTCTTTGCCAATAGTGGTCACGATCACGATCTTCCCGTTAATCATCTATTTGCTAGAGCGGGCACCAGTAATATCTCAATATGTCCTGTCACATGCTGTAGAGCCAAGGGCATCGGCTTGGTACAGGAACATAAAGAGCCTCAAACCATTATATTAGGTCATGAGAATGATCTAATATAATTGTTACTGGCATTTGGCATATCAAATACAACACGAGCAGCTTGCTAGGCTTGCCGTGCGGGAGGCATACTCTATAAACACCTCCAAATAAAGCCTTTATTGATGAACCATGGCGGCCGCTTGCAGCCGCGCGAGCCGGGCTGTGATGGGCTGGTCGGCTGGGTGGAGTTCTGATGAGAGGGAAGTCCAATGTGGAAAATGGCGGCACCCATGGAGTGGGTGGGGGGGTCGTCTGGCTTGTAATAAGCCAATAGTGGTTATTTGCTATTTTTTCATAGATGGCATTCTCACTGTGGGTTTTTTCTTTTTCAGGGGAATCAGACCAAGCGATGCTCAGGGCTTACTCCTGGCTCTACACTCAGGAATTACTCCTGGTGATGCTCGGGGACCATTTGGGAGGCTGGGCTGGAACCTAGGTTGGCCAGATCGAGGGCAAATCCTCTACCTGCTTGCTGTGCTATTGCTCCGGCCCCATTTTGATTTGACAAAACTCATTGTTTCGATTTGCATTTCCCTAACAGTGATAATGAACAATTTTTCATATGCTTTTTGGGCCATCCCTGTGTTCTCTTCATGGAAGTGTCTGTTCGTCTCCCTCTCCCCATTTATGGTTTATGGTTTTAGACCGCAACCAGCTGTGCTCAGGAATCATTCCTAGTGGGCTCGGGCCCATTTGAGTTGTCGAGACGAAACCAGGTTGGCTGCATGCAAGGCAAACAAAACCAACATCCTCTGTACTGTCACTCTGGCCCCCTCTCCCACTTTCCTCATGGAGTTCTTGATTTCATTGTTGCTGACATTTGTGAGAGTTTTTATATACTTGGGATAAGACGTCTTATGAAATGAGAGAAGATACGCCAAAGGACTGCTGTCCAAAGCATATGTATTAAACTTTTCTTTTTTGGGTCACACCTGGCAGTGCTCTGGGGTTACTACTGGCTCTGCGCTCAGGAATTAGTCCTGGTGGTGCTTGGGGGACCATAAGGGATGCCGGGATCGAACCCAGTCAGCTGCGTGCAAGGCAAATGCCCTACCTGCTGTGCAATCGCTCCAGCCCCGAAACTTTTCTTAATCTATTTTAGTACCCTGTTTTAAATAGTACATTGTATAAATGGGAGGGGTTTATGTATTTATTTTGGTCATAAACTATTAGATATAGGGGCCAGAGCGATAGCCCAGCGGGTAGGGCGTTTGCCTTGCATGTGGCCAGCCTTTTGCTGGCCCGGGTTCTACCCGGCATCCCATTTGGTCCCCTGAGCACCGCCAGAAGTGATTCCTGAGTGCAGAGCCAGGAGTAACCCCTGAGCGTGCCCCTGAGGTGTCACCCAAAAAGCAAAAAAAAAAAAAAAAAAAAAAAACTATCAGATATTGCTGGATACATGCATCTTCTTGCGACCATTTAGGTCTTATGTGTATAAACATCCCTCTTCATCTCAAGATTCGTACCTTCAGTTCCTCATTATATGCTTAGAACCACCCAAATGTTTCAGATCCTGCTGCCAGTAGAAATAAGGAAAGTCAAGGACACTGGGAATCTCCGTGGCTGCTCTCAAGCTCTCCCAAAGGGAGTTTGAATCCAGACCCGATGTTTATCCTCCACTGCTACTGTGAAATGGGGGGAATATGAGAACAGCTTTCCGGGGGCTGAGCCACAGTACAGCAGGCAAGGTGCTTGCCTTGCATGCGCCCGACCTGGGTTCAGTCGTGACACACATATGGTCGCCGCACCCCGCCAGGAGAGAACCTGTGTGCAGAGCCAGGAGTAAGCGTTCATCAGTACCTCCAGGTGTGGGGCCTTCTCCCCTCAAAGAGAGGAAATTGCCAGGAGCTTTTCCTAGTGTCCTTCGTGAATGAAGTGCTGGAGTTTCCGTCTCCTTTTAGATTAATTACAACCATGAAACTCGGTGGTGGACAGGAAGCCGACGTACAGGGCCATGGCAAGCGTGACGGAGAAGATCCAGTAATGGACGTAATGCGTGAGGGGTCCAGCCGGAGGGCACGGCGGGGCCTGTTTTTCGTTGTCGCGAGGATGGGGCTGGAGCGAGGCTGATGAAAGGCAGAGCTCCCTGCCCTCCCGGTGCTTGGAGCCAGGCCTATATCTGACGATGATGAAACAGCGCAGTGCAGGGAGTAACGGAGACGAGCGCCTCTGGCGGAGCGCAAGGCCTTGCTAAGCAGAGCCTCTACAGCTTCCTGAGGAGACCCCTCAGGGGCAGATGGGCAGGAGGGAGCCGTAACAGCCACTGTAAGTGGAGGGAGGCCGGGCTGTGAAGTCCAGTGGTTGAACCCATGTGCAAGGCCTCGGTTTGATCCCTGACCCCACATGGCCAACCGAGCACCCAGGGTGTGGCCCTACGACATCGGTACATGTGTATAAGGGGAGGGGTGAACCCTGGCCGTGGCGGCCCTCACACAGGACCAGGCCCCACTGCCGGGAGGGTCAGGAATTAGACCAGTCCGCTGAGGCGGGCGGACGGTGCCTGGTGGGTGGAGGGAGGCCGTTCGAGGCTGTTTGAACAACACAGGCAGGCGGTGGTGGACGGTGTGGAGAGGAAAAGAACTCAGAAATGGAGTCTGAGGCCCGGAGCGACAGTCCAGCGGGGAGCGTGTTTCCCTTACACACAGCTGCCCTGGTTTGGATCCTCGGCCTCTGTCTGGAGTCACCCTGAGTATTGCCAGGTGTGCGCCCCTCTCCCCATACCCCCCAACACATACGCAAAAGAAAAGGAAACAAACAGAAGCTGAATATCTGGGAGGCCGCTTGGATGTGAGGGAGGCGTCCGGCGTGATCTCCTGCAGCAGGCTGCGTGGACAGTGGAGGGGGCTTAAGCAAGAGTGGAGGCGAGAGACCCCACGGAGACCCCTTGCAGGTGGGCATCGGTGTGGAGAACAGGTCACCATGGAACGTTCCAGAAATGCAAATCACTGGGGGTTTGGGGTGTGGTGGTTGCCTTTAGCTCGGGTGAGGAATGTTTCTTTTACTGCATGGGGCTCTTCCCCCGGAGAAGCAGTCACATTCCCTCTTGCCTGCTTCTCTCTCTCCCTCCCCCTCACATTTTCTAAATAAAACCATTTTAAAAATAAATAAAAGAAATGCAAATCACAGATCTCCAAACCCACACTTGCTCAGCTAGAGTCTTCACTTCGGTAAGACCCCAGGGGAGCGGAGTGATAGTCCGGGGTGAAGGACATGCCCTGCCTATGGCCAGTGGCTTTGACCCCCCAAGCCCCATTTGGTCCCCAGGTACCGCCAGGAGTGACCCCTGTCGCCCCGGCTGTGCCCTGTACACTCCCAGCATTCTCCCCTTGTGCCCCAGACAACACTCCCTGCACATATAAACCACACACCCAAATCATACATATACGCTGTATACCATATTGTCACACCTGCCACAGGTCACATTGACACACACATAGACCACACGCTGACCGCACAGCAATACACTGACCACTGAGCTGCACACCCTGAATTTCCCTACAGGATAGGAACTTCCTAGCAGTTGGCCTGTAGGCTGGAATTCTGCTCCACCTTAAAACATGGGGATTATGGACCAGGGGTCTCGGCACTTGCCTTGCATCCAGCCAGCTCTGATTTGAATCCCTGGTAGCACCTGTGCTCTCCCCAAGCCTTGCCAGGCGTCACTCCTAAGCACAGAGCCAGGAATAGTCTCTGAGCACCACCAGGTAAGGCCCAATCTGTCCCGCCCAAACAGGAGTTTGCAGAGCCTAGAACAGGTACGACAGGAACTAATATGGAGCTTGTGCAGGTTCACCTGGTGGAAATTTGCTGTGTGCAAATGGGTGTTTGGAGGAGATTAGCCTGACTGTGAACAGGATGTCGCAACTGGAAGAACCGGAAGGCCCAGTGGCTGCCACCCCACAGTGAATGGAACCATCTCGGGTGATGGATGGTCCCAGTGCTTGACCACGCTATGTGCTGCGTGTTCCTACAGAACACCCCAAATTTCCTGTCGTGTTTGTTGTTTCGGCTTGTGTTGTTCGGGCTGGTATCAGAGCTGTGAGGGAGGGCTGCCTTCCTTGCTCCCGACTTTTCCTCTGAACTTACCTCCGTCCCTACCCACTTCCAGGCCCTTCTGTTGCTGCCCAAAGTAGTAGCACCCAAAGTCTTCCTCAGGTTGAAGAAGGAACCGAACCGAAATGCTTCCCCAGACCAGAGACTGTCAGGATGGGCAAAAGGATGTCCAGTGTGCAGAGCCAGATGCTTAAAGGCGGTGCTTTAAAAAAGGAATGCAGGGGGCTGGAGCAACACCGCAGCGGGAGGGCGTTTCACCTTGCTCGTGGCCAACCCGGGTTCGATCCCCGGCATTGCGTATGGTCCCCAGAGCACAGCCAGGAGTAGTTCCTCAGTGTAGAGCCAGGAGTAATCCCTGAGCATTGCTGGGTGTGACCCAAAAAAGACAAAAAGAAAGTAATGCTGGAACTAGAACAGGTTCTGTGTTCTAGTTCCAGCCAAAGGGTAAGAGGTCACTGTAAGTGGGCCGACACTGTCGTTTGTGGGAAGTGAAACGCCCGTCTTGGAGAGGGAAGACGAGAGAGGCTGAGCTGGGGTGGAGGCCTTCTGATTTCATAAGAAGGATCCTGTGAGGGCCGGAGAGTTAGTATAGCGGGTAAGGAGTCTGCCCTGCACGCAGCAGCCAACCCCGGTAGAATGGTCCCCCAAGCACAGTCAGGAGTAATTACTAGTGCAGAGTCCGGAGTAACCCCTGTGACCTAAACACTAAAAAAAGAATAAAACAGGAAAAGAGAGCAAGGATCTATGAGGAAGGAACCAGCACTTCGGGCCTTCTGGTCGCTGGGTTCGTCCCTGCCGGTGCTCTCCATTCCTCACCCGTTTTTAACCCTTGTGGGTTGGGCGAGAGGTGCCCAGCTCCTGCTTCTGGGCCCCAGGGGCTTCATGGGGACTTGATTCCCTCTGGGGGAAGGGAATGTTCTGGAAGTCTGGCTTAGCGTCCCCGTTTCTTGGCTTGCACGTGTGTAGCCTCAATTCTTGCGTATATTTCATCTCCTGTAATCCCCTAGAGCAAATTAGGGGAGAGAAGTCTTCACGCTGAGGTCTCATAAATGCAAACTCCTGGCCCTCAAGTGGGCAGAGGTGTCATTTCCTCACCCACGGGCCAAAGTTTCAGTGACTTCCGATTACTGCTTTTATTCTCTTCCAAGGAAAAGTAAGTTCACTAAGTAGGACGCAGTAACGTCACACAAGTGAGTCAGGCTTTCCTTGTGAAAATTAAAGTTGCAGTGGGCAGTTAAAGCTCTGTAGAAACTCAGATAGACTGGGGCCGGAGCAATATTACAGCAGGGAGGGCGTTTGTCTTGCACGCAGCTGACCTGGGTTTGATCCTCGGCATCCCATATGGTTCCCCAAGCACCGCCAGGAGTAATTCCTGAGTGCAGAGCCAGGAGTAACCCCTGAGCATCTCCGGGTGTGACCCAAAAAAGCAAAAGAAGAAAAAAGAAACTCAGGTAGACTCGAGGTGTGGTATTAACAGCTCCAAAGGCTGCGGTGGACCGCACAGCCCGACGTAAAGCCGGCCCCAAGGAAGGAGCACTGGTGTTGTGGGGCCGAGGGTGCGTGCGGGCCAGCTCACCCCCAACTCCCGTTTCAGATCATTAGGAAAGCCCTTTCGGAAGAAAAACGGGTCTCCACCAAAACATCCGCCGCAGACCTCGTGACAGAAACCGATCACCTCGTGGAAGACTTAATTATTTCTGAGCTGCAGAATAAGTTTCCTTCACACAGGTAAGTGCATTCCTGGGAGGGAGGCATGCGGGGTAGGGGGTGAGGGGAATCCCCCAACCCCGTGAACTAGCTGCGCATCCATCATAGGACCAGGGTCTAAGTGGGGAAACCGCTCCATGCTAGGTGGGCTCAGGACCAGTGACCAGCTGGTTTCATTCTTTGAGATTCTAGTTTTCATTCTGGTTTCATTCTCAGGACCAGCTGTTTTCATTCTTTCTACCACTTCTGGCCCACCCTCCCGTCCATCTCTTACCTCCCTGCACTCACAAGACCGCATTGCCCACCATGCTTGTCAGAGCACCCCTGTTTCCTCGGCCAAGCACTTGGCCCTGACCCAGGAGCGCCCCTTCCTGGCAGCCGGTATCAGTGGCCCCAGGTGACTGCAGGAAGGTGACCCCAAAATGGTGCTGTCATCTGGCTGGGTGGCGCTCACCAGTGCTTGCCTGCCAGCATCCGGAGACACGTGCTTTGCTTTCTTGGTTTTGCTTTGCTTGCCTTTTTTTTTTTTTTTTTTTGTGGCTTTCCCACCTATGATCTCGTCTGCACTCAGACTCTCGGACCCGAGGCTCCCCTCGAGCTCCGCTCCTTCTCCCTCGGCCTCTGGTCGATCCTCTGACAGTGCGGTTGGGATCTCATAGGATTTAAGCTCTAAAAATACCTTTTTCTTTTTAGACCTGAGGGGCTGGAGAGATAACACTTGTCTTGCATGCAGCCGATCCAGGTGTGGTCCTCGGCATCCCATATGGTCCCCATAGAGGCTGCTAGGGAGCAAGCCCTGGTTGGCCGCATGCAAGATCAGCGCCTGCCTCTCTGCACTGTCACTTTGGCCCCACCCTCTGGATTCGATCCTCTGCACACCAGTAGTGATCCCTGAGCTCAGAGCCAGGAGTAAATCCTGAGCACCACTGAGCGTGGCCCAGAAAGACAGGGGGGGAAAAAGCTTTAAAAAAATGTTGGGGGGCTGGAGAGATAACACAGAGTTAAGACTCTTGTCTGGCATTCAGATAGCCTGGATGTGATCCCTAGTATCGTATGTGGTCTCCTGAGTACTGCCAGGTGTGGCTCCTAAACCTAAATAAACATATATAATAAACAGTCAGATCATGTAATTGTTTCTGATCAAAGATAAACAGGCAGGTTTGTGATGAGAAAGAATAGTTTGTTGTCACTTTCCTGCAGTCAGAGAACATAAATAGCCTCCCAGCTCGAGGGGGAGGGTTATCTGTCACCTGGGGTTCTTCCAAGGAAGAACTGCCTGCGTTTCTGAGCATATGTCCTTCCTCTTCCCTCAGCCTGGTTTTGTGTGTGTGTGTGTGTGTGTGTGTGTGTGTGTGTGTGTGTGTGTCGGGAGGGGGCGGTGCCCGGGATCAACCCCAGAGCCGCACATGCACAGAGCACATACTGCCATCACGGAGCTGCACCCCCTGCCTCTCATGTTCGGTCCTTCACGGAAGCCTGTTAGAGCTACGGTGCAGCATTCCTGATGTTTATGATAAACTTCATAAAACTGAAACCCTTGCTTTTCTCATTTCACACACTTCTGAAATTCCAGCCCTGGATCACTCATCTGGACGGCAGGTGTGGACTGCGCAGGTTTAAACATGCTTCCAGGCGCCGGGGCCGCAGTACAGCGGCCAGGGCCTTTGTTTGCACGTGGTGACCGAGGTTCGAGCCTCAGCAGCCCAGGTTGTCTGTGCGTGTCCAAGTAATCCGCTAAGAGCAGCAAGCCTGCAGGGACGCATCCCCCTGCCTGGGGCTTCGGACCCAGCACCGCCCCTCAACCCCAGCGCCCTGTCTCTGCCCAGCCCTGCCTGCGTTCGTGCCTAGAGCCGTTTCTGATGGAGGATTCTGAGTTAGACCGAGGGTAGTGGAGCTGGAATTACTCAGCAGTATCTTTGAAGCAAGCTCCTGTCCTGGGCCCTCTGTCCCGGCAGGCAGAGCTGGACACATAGCCCTGCCCCTCCCCTCTTCGGGTCCCCAGACTTGAGGGGAAAGTGCCTGGCGGCCTCCCGGAGTTGCTTTCTGCTCTTCCTCACCGTGATGAGCTCTAGGCGTTTGGGTTGTCCGGCCGCACGAGGGGGCTCTGGGAAGATGAGGCTCCCCAGGAACGGCCTGGAGGTTGTGACCAGGTCCTAGAGTGCAGGCAGGGAAACAAGTCCGGGATGGACTCGGAGGTCACACTGACCTGGAGGTGTATAGGATTCTTTCTTTTTGGCTTTTTTGGGTCACACCTGGCAATGCTCAGGGACTACTCCTGGCCCTACACTCAGGAATTACTCCTGGCGGTGCTCAGGGGACAGTATGGGGTGTCGGGGAGCAAGCCTCCATGGCCTCGTGAAGACAAATACCCTCCCCCGCTCTGCTGTCGCTCCAGCCCTTATTCTTTCTGGAAAAAAGGAAAAGGACTTCAACAGTGTCACTGATGGAATCATGCCCAGTTGTCACCAAGTTTTTCCCATTTCTCCAGCTGCTGTTTTCCTCCTTCACCATCCCTGGGACTCCACAGATGTGGCCACGAGCGTGCTGTGACGGCGTGGTACGGGTTTATGTAGATGTCCCCTGCATTTTTTGGTTTGGGTTTTTCGTTTGTTTTTGGGTGACAGTGGTGATGTTCAAGGGTTACTCCTGGCTTTGCACTCAGGAATTACTCCTGGTGGTGCTCGGGGACCATATGGGATGCCGGCGATCGAACCCGAGCCGACCGTGTGACAGGCAAACGCTCTACCCACTGGACTATCACTCTGGTCCCTATTCCTTAATTATTTTTAAGAATTCTTGTTACTGCTTTTGTTTTTGGACCATACTTGGTAATGCTCGGGCTTTCTCCTAGCTCTGTGCCCAGGAATCACAGCTGGTGGTGCTTGGGTGACCCTGTGGGGTGCCTGTAATTGAACCCAGGTTAGGTGCATGCAAGACAAGCGTCTAACCCACTCACTGTTCTTTTCTCTGACCCTAGACAGCAACGTATCCCTAGGAAAATGGCCTCAGGACGCAAGAAGCCTTGGGGCTTTAGCGATAGTACAGCCAGGAGTGTGCTTGCTTTGTACATAGCCGGACTGTGCCTGATCTCAGCACCCCACTGGTCCCTCAAGCACACTGAGAGTGTCCCCTGAGCACAGCACAAGGACTAAGCCCTGGGCACTGCTGGGTGTCGCCCTCGCACCCAAACGAACGTTTCTTCCTCCCGGCGCCTCCAGAAGCACCCACTCATCCCAGGTCCCAGAAGGACGGTCCCAGCACACAGCTCTGCTGTGATGGGGGATGCAGGATGGAGTCGGCCAAGAGGGTGGGGGGGTGACGGAGTCTCCTGGGATCTGAGCAGAGGGGAACTGAGATGGAGCGACAGCGGACAGGACCTCTCCATCGGGATTTTGAGATGCTGGTGGTCTCGATCAGGTTTCTGACATGAGGTCAACGGTCCACTCAAGGGAGAGGAGCCCAGGCGGGAATTGTTCCAGGAGGGATCTGTTAATCACAGGGTCCCAGGCAGGGCCCACCGTGGTTGGTGTAGGGTGAGCTGAGAGCAGGAGCTGCCACTGGGCGCGTGAGGGCAGAGGAGGGGCGGTGAGTGGAGCGTCCCTCAAGGGTGAGTGGACAAGTGCCTGCTCCGACCCTCTTCACTCCCGGAAGGGGAGTCTGTGGTTGCCACCCGCCCTCGGGCAGGATAGAGAGGAGTTCTCTGTGTTTGGGGGGGGCACCCCTGACTGCTCAGGCCTGACTCCTGGCTCTGTGCTCAGGGATGGAACCTGGGCTGGTCTTGTGCAAGGCAAGCGCCCCTCCCGCTGTCAGGGGAGTTTTCAAGGGGAAAGGCAGCAGGTGGCGCCAAGGCAGGTGCTTTTGGCTTCTGTTGTCTCCTCTGACCTGAGGAGGGGTCAGGCCTCCCAAGCCTGGGAGGTGGCAGCCGGAGGGGACGCCGTAGACCCGAGCCCAGGGCCGTGGAGGTGGTCGGGACTGTGTGCAGACTTGGCACATGCAGGGCCTGGAGTCTGTGCCGGAAGGCCCAGGGGCAGTGGCTGCTCAAAGAACAAAAGGATATTTTTGTTGCGGTTTGTTTTGGGGTCACACCCAATGATCAGGGGTTCCTCTTGGCTCTGCACCCAGGAGTTATTCCTGGTGGTGCTCTGGGCGCCAGGGATCGAACCCGAGATGCTGCATGCTAGGCAAGCGCCCGTATTTACGTCTTCAGCTTTTTTGGAGTCCCCTTGAATTATTCATGGTTACGTTCTGGGCATCCACCGTCCCAGAAGCTCCTTCACCAGTGCACACTTCCTGCCCCGGGGTCCCCGCTTCCCTCCTGCTCCACCTGCTTCCGTGGCAGGCACCCTTTTGTTTCTCCTTTCCTTTTCAGACTCTGGCTTACAAGACTGTTACTAACAGGGGTCATGCACAGCACCTACGAGACTGTTACTGACAGGGTATCGTGCACAGCACCTATGAGACTGTTACTGACGGGGTATCGTGCACAGCACCTACGAGACTTACTGACGGGGTATCATGCATAGCACCTATGAGGCTGTTACTGACAGGGCATCGTGCACAGCACCTACGAGACTGTTACTGACGGGGTATCATGCACAGCACCTAAGAAACTGTTACTGATGGAATATCATGCATAGCACTTACGAGGCTGTTACTGATAGTATTGTGCATAGCAATAATAAGACTGTTACTGACGGGGTATCATGCATAGCACTTACAAGGCTGTTACTGACGGGTATCGTGCACAGCACCTATGAGGCTGTTACTGACGGGGTATCGTGCATAGCACTTACGAGGCTGTTACTGACAGTATTGTGCATAGCACTAATAAGACTGTTACTGACGGGGTATCGTGCACAGCACCTACAAGACTGTTACTGATGGGGTATCGCACATAGCACTTACAAGGCTGTCACTGATGGGGTATTATACACAGCACCTACGAGGCTGTTACTGACTGACGGGGTATCATGCATAACACTTATGAGGCTGTTACAGTATTGTGCATAGCACTAATAAGACTATTACTGACGGGGTATCGTGCATAGCACTTACAAGGCTGTTACTGACGGGGTATCGTGCATAGCACCTACGAGGCTGTTACTGCCGGGTTATCGTGCACAGCACCTACGAGGCTGTTACTGACGGGGTATCGTGCATAGCACCTACCAGGCTGTTACTGACGGGTATCGTGCATAGCACCTACGAGGCTGTTACTGACGGGTATCGTGCACAGCACCTACGAGGCTGTTACTGACGGGTATCATGCACAGCACCTACGAGGCTGTTACTGACAGGGTATCGTGCACAGCACCTACGAGACTGTTACTGATGGGATATTGTGCACAGCACCTACGAGGCTGTTACTGACGAGGTATCGTGCACAGCACCTACGAGGCTGTTACTGACAGGGTATCATGCACAGCACCTACGAGGCTGTTACTGACGGGATATCGTGCACAGCACCTACAAGGCTGTTACTGATGGGGTATCGTGCACAGCACCTACGAGGCTGTTACTGACGGGGTATCGTGCACAGCACCTACGAGGCTGTTACTGACGAGGTATCGTGGCACAGCACCTACGAGGCTGTTACTGACAGGGTATCGTGCACAGCACCTACGAGACTGTTACTGACGGGGTATCGTGCACAGCACCTACGAGGCTGTTACTGACAGGGTATCATGCACAGCACCTACGAGGCTGTTACTGACGAGGTATCGTGCACAGCACTTCATTGTTCCTTCCCCTGGCCTACTCCCACCCCAGGCCGCAGCCTGCTCCCCCCAGTGCTCCTCGTGCCCAGGTCTCAGCACAGTGAGGGAAGCGCCTCACTTTGTTCCCAGCGACCTCCGCGTGCTGCTGCTCCCCCACGCCCCGCCCTCCCTGGTCTGTGCTGGCTCTCGCTGCCTCGGAGCCCCAGGAGTCAGGGGGCAGGTGGGATCTGGGGGGCTCCGCGCCTGCCTGCTCTCGCTGCAAGTCTCCCAGGCCCAGATGTGCTGTGGGGGCTCCGCCTGTGGCTCTCGGCCTGGGGAGACGCACTAGGAGCACACTCCACTTGAGGCAGCCCCGAGGACCCTCAAGCCCACCCGGGCACGTGCCCGTCCCCGCGGGAGCCCGCCGTGCGAGAGCGCTCCTCTGAGGCTCCTCTCCCGTGACAGGTTCATCGCGGAAGAGGCTGCGGCCACAGGAGCCAAGTGTGTGCTCACCCCCAGCCCCACCTGGATTGTGGACCCCATTGACGGCACCTGCAACTTCGTGCACAGGTGAGCGAGCGCGCGGCCGCTCCCCGCTTGGACGCCCCTGGCCCCCGTGCTCTGGGCCCCTCTGAGGTTTGGACGTTCCAGAGTGGCCTTGTGGAGCAGGTGGACACGAGCACACCCCCTTGGTCAGGGGCTCATTGACTCTGCCCCGAGATCAGAGTTCATGAGTCCTTAGCACGCCCAGGACATCTCTCGTCTACACCCGCTCTTCCTAGAGTCGGGAGTGCTGGGCTAAAAACCCACTTCCTGCTGCCCCACAGGTGCGGGAGACAGCGTGCGGCAGCTGGCCAGCCCCATCTGTCCCCGAGGCTAACCCGAGCCGGTCTGACTCAGCAGAGGTCCGGGGTGTCAGGAGGGCCGTGGGCAGTGGGCAGTGAGTTGCTGGGCCTGCTGGACTCTGCCCAGAGACTGTCCTGAGCTGAGGGGCTGACCGCCCACACACACCGGCTGCAGGTTTCCGGCCTCGCCTGGGCCAGTCATGGGTCCGGGCAGCATGTGAAGTTGTTTCGTATCAGCTCCTTGCCGGGCTGCACCCCCACCCCTGAGCTGGTCCCCCAGAAACCCCCCCACTCAAGAGCAGCCCCCGAAGGCCCTCAGAGCCTGACCCCTGGCATGAGTGTACCCCCACCCCCTGAGCTGGTCCCCCAGAAACCCCCCACTCAAGAGCAGCCCCGAAGGCCCCTCAGAGCCTGACCCCTGGCATGAGTGTACCCCACCCTAGTAGGAGCCCCCCGAGCCCGGCCATCTCGTCGGGGCTTGTCTGAGAGCCCAGCCTGGAGCACACCCCTCGGAGAACCTTGTTTTTCCTCAGAGCCCACACACGCACCCCAATGCCACACTCAGAGGACACCCACCCAGAGCACTCACACACCGGAGCTCAACCCCTCGGGCCTCCTTCAGAGCAACCCCAAGAACACACAGCACTCCTGAAACATAGACTCACAATACCCCAGAACCCAGAGCCTACATCCTCTCAGAGCCCTCCTCAGAGAGCACCCCTGAGAAAAACACACACACACACACACACACACACACACACCCCTCAGAGCCCCTCCTCAGAGAGCACCCCTCGGAAAACACACATCCCAGAGCCTGGTCTCCTGAGAGGCGCCCCCAGAGCCCACCCCCCTGAGGCCCTACCCCACCTCAGCACACCCTCTGATAAGACGCAATATACCCGTAAGGCCCCCACTCAGAGTGTGCCCTCCAACATGGACCCCCCCACGGCTTCCCATAGAACGAGCCTGGCTGACCGTGTCTCTGGCTCCTTCACATGCATCTTCGCCCCCTTCCCAGGGCTGTGTCACGCCCTGAGGGCAGCTGGTTCGTGTCATCTGCGGACAGTGTCACTCAAGAGTAGTGTTTCATTTGGCAGTGCCGGGGGTCACAGCTGTGCCCTCAGCCTTCAAGCTCCCTCAGGTCTCCTCCGCCTCGGGCAAGGCCCCAAACACGCCCTGGGTCTGAGGGCATCAGGTGCCTCGAGGTGACTCGAGGAAAGGGGGTAGGAGGGCATGTCCGTGCAGCCTGGGAGTACCAGCCGGCCACAGACACCCAGAGACAACCGACATGTCATTCTGTGCCCAGCTGGTGGACGAGTGCTTGACTGGGGCCTCCCACACCGTGAGCAGCTCCACGTGGGACAGGAGTCTAGGTTTCCTCTTTGCTGTCGGTACCCAGCCTCTTAAGCTCCCAGGAGCTGCACGTAAAGGAGAGGTTATTTTCAAGACAGGTCAGCGACTGAAAGGTCGCACAATAAAGCCACAAGCAAACTGATGTCACGGGCTGTGACCTCATGGAACTCCACGGAGGGGGCGACTCTATTGTTGCCCAGACCTGGCCGTTGCGTGGGGGTGTTCAGGCCAGCTGACCGGTCTGTCTTCTGTGTCCCCTCTTACCCCCTGGGACGTGGAACCTGTTTCAGAGATCTCTGCTAGTCCTGTCATCTCTGAGTCTGAAAATGCCTCCGAGTTGGGTACGACATGGTCGTTGTTGCGCCTTTCAGGACCTGCCGAACACTGGCACCTTTAGGTTCACTCTGACAACACTCCCACCAGACCTGTTTGTCTCAGAAGCACTTGGTGGTTGTTAAAACGAACAAACAAACAAACAGACAAACAAAATAACAAGCCCCTGCTGCAGAAGAGGCCTCTGTGCCCCAGGCCTCGAGCTCCTCGCCGGAGCCTGTCTATGGGGGAACATGCAGAACACAGGCTTTTCTGATTTGCTTTGCAGATTCCCAACTGTGGCTGTAAGCATTGGGTTCGCCGTGAACCAAGAGGTAGGTGGTGGGGTCCCCCGGCGTCCCGTTGGGGTGTGGAGCGGTCCTCTTCCCCTCGGTCTCTCCTCAGTCTCTCCTCGACATCTGCCTTCATCGGGACTAGCCCCTCCAGCCTAGTGTTTTTCCAGACCGGGAAAGTCAACAAACGCCAGACCAGTTCAGGTTGTGTCCTTGGGGGTGGGGGGGGACACTGACCGCCCCTCACCCTAGCACTGACCCCGTGTCTCTCTGTTCTCTGGACGATGCTCCGTGGAAGGGAAGTTCTGAACACACAGTTCAAGTTCTTTTCCATCTGGCCTCAGGGGCGTGGGAGCTGGTCGCGCACGAAGGAGCCTATTTTGGGAGGACATCATTAATCCCAATATCCTACGAATTATTCGTCATCTGTCCCTGGCAATTAGTATGAGAATGTGGCTCTTTCAGGATTCCCAGAGACCCTTGGAACTAAGCGTTACTGTTGGACCTGAGCCTTAAAACTTGCATTAATCAACATAGGTAGTGACACTTGGACAAGCTTCATTTCCTCATAGTTACTGTTGTTCTGTTTCAGTGAGACTTGGGGTCACGGTATCTCTCGGCGGGTTGAGAGCACGCCTTGCACTTGGGATGCCTGGGTTCAATCCTGGACACTGCGTGGTCCCTTGAGTATACCCCCCAAATTAGTAGGAGAGAGTGTTTGGTGTGTCTCGGAGCAGCCCCTGTTTATTCATTTTTTTTTTATTTCAGTCCTCAGAACTAACATAAATTCCCTAGCCAGGAATAAGTGCAATAAGCATGAATCTTATCTTACTTATTTTGGGGAAGGTTTTTGTTTGTTTGGGGCCCACATGTGGTGATCAGGGTTTACTCCTGACTGTGTCAGAGATCACTCCTCATAGGGCTCAGGGAACCACATGGGTGCTGGGACTTCACCCACGTCAGCCGCGTGCAAGGCCAGTGCCTACCGGCTGTACTAGCTCAGGGAACCACGTGGGTGCTGGGACTTCACCCACGCCAGCCGTGGTGCAAGGCCAGTGCCTACCGGCTGTACTAGCTCAGGGAACCACGTGGGTGCTGGGACTTGACCACGTCAGCCGTGCAAGGCCAGTGCCTACCGGCTGTACTAGCTCAGGGAACCACGTGGGTGCTGGGACTTGACCACGTCAGCCGCGTGCAAGGCCAGTGCCTACCGGCTGTACTAGCTCAGGGAACCACGTGGGTGCTGGGACTTGACCACGCCAGCCGCGTGCAAGGCCAGTGCCTACCGGCTGTACTCAGCTCAGGGAACCATATGGGTGCTGGGACTTCACCCACGCCAGCCGCGTGCAAGGCCAGTGCCTACCGGCTCTACTAGCTCTCCCGTCCCCGTCTTATTTTATTTGTTTGGGATGTGGGCCACACCGGCAGTGCCAAGGCTTACTTCTGGCTCTGTGCTTGGGGCTCATTCCTGGCTGGGCTCAGGGGACCCTCTGCAGGGTCAGGGATCCTGCCAGCCCAGGGCCCACCTGCCCGGGGTGCATCTTCCCTCCCCCCACCTCCACCCTCTCATCTTTTCGGTCTAGTGCTGCCCTGACGGGAACTCTTCTAAGGCCAGGGTGGCGGGAGGAGTCGGGTGCTGGGGGGCTTTCACTTCCGGCTGGACTGCCCTCTCTCCCCTGTCCCATAGCTTGGAGCGCATCCACCTGGGCCATACCTGCCCGGGCCTCCCTTCACTTCCCCAAGAGACACAGGCGTGGCCGGGCCCCCCCAGGCTGTCCTCCCCTGCCTCCCTGCCTGGGAGAAGGCTCGTGGTGTCAGAGTGTTCTTCCCTCACCTTTCCTCCCATTCCCCGTGGGGCTGTTTGCCCCCTTGGGTTCATTCCTCCTGAAGACGCCTGGGTTCTGAGGTTCTGCCCCTTTCCAGCGGCGTCAGCCAACTGGAAGACTTCCTGCAGTGTGATCGGGGCCTTTTCATTTCCAGGGCCCGGGCAGGAGCCTGTCTAAGAGTGACGCTTTGGGGCTGTGGAGCCCAAGTCTTCCATGTTCGAGGCAAGGCTTGAGTTCAAGGCCGCAAGGTCCAGTGCGGGGCCTGCATCACCTTGTGAACCCCTTCTGAACTTGGGGTCAGGGTCAGGCATGTGTCTCCGGGCACCAGTCTTGTATGTGTGGGGCCCTGGGTTCAATCCTCGGCACCACAAATAAGACTTTGTGTGTGATTTTAAATCACTCAAGCTTGAGTTAAGATCTTAACTGTCGGGGCCGGAGCGATAGCCCAGCGGGTAGGGCGTTTGCCTTGCATGCGGCCAGCCCATGCCGGCCCGGTTCAATCCCCGGCATCCCATATGGTCCCCGAGCACCGCCAGGAGTAATTCCTGAGTGCAGAGCCAGGAGAAACCCCTGAGCATTGCCGTGTGTGACCCAAAAAGAAAAAAAAAAAAAAAAAGATCTTAACTGTCCATAAAGTCTTTAATCTTACTGTGTTTTGAAATATTTTGTTTTGGGGCTGTACCATGCAGTATTCTGGGGCTCGCACCAGCTCTGTGCTCCAGGGTCACTCCTGTGGTGGACGAGGCACTCTGTGTTCCCAGAGATGAAATCTGGCCTCCTGGGGGCCGGAGACGTACTGTCGCACTTGCCTTGCATGTGACAGACCCAAGTGTGATCCCTGACACCCCATCTGGTTCCCCAAGCCCTGCCAGGAGTACAAAGCCAGGAGTCAGCCTTGAGCACAGCTGGGTATGACCCAAAAAACTTGTATCACTTGTCTTCCCGTTGTTCATCGATTTGCTTGAGTGGGCGCCAGTAACGTCTCCATTCGTTGGGAATGAGGTCCACTATTGTTACTGTTTTTGGAATATCGAATACACCACGGGTAGCTTGCCAGACTCTGCCATGGCTCTGGGTTAAACCCAGGGGGCCAAGTCTTTTCTGTGCCAGAGCCCACGGGGCAGAGCCCTGGGTGTGGACAAGCCTGTCTCCTGTCTGCCACCTGCCAACGCAGCCAGGCACCGCAGCCACACCTGCAACATCTCGAGGGGCAGGGAAAGACGGAGGTATAGAAACTAATTCTTTTTTTAAGCATTTTATTATACCACTGTGAGATATACAAATAAAAAGATATACAATTAAAAAGTTCATGTTTGGGTTTTGGTCATACAGTGTTCCAGCACCCGTCCCTCCACCAGTGCCCATCTCCCACCACCAACGTCCCCGGTTCCCTCCCCCCTTCCCCAGCCCACCTCCATGGCAGGTTCTTTATTTCTTTCCCTTTCTCTCTCTTTCTCTTTTCCTTCCCTTCCAGACTATGGATTACAGAACATACATTAAAAGGTTGTCATGTGTATCCTTTTGCCTCTATTTAATGCTCAGTTCTAGGTTGGCATTAGTACCCTCGACAATTATTAGCACACTGTTCCATTTTCTGTCTTACCTAACCTCTGACTCCCACACGTTTGGGATAATTTCCACCTTTGACAAGACCTCCTGATATATGTTTCACTTGACCTTGGATATTGGTATCATAATATGTACATATATATTTAAGAAACTAATTCTTAACGCTAGTCATCAGCTGATAACGTCAGGAACAGTTACTCCGTGCCCAGGTCCGATCTCGACCCCGGACCATTTCCCCACACTGTCACGTCCATCAGCGAGCCGCAGACACCTTCCCCGGGAGTCCTGTTCTTGCCTGTGTCCAGCAAGTTAACTCTGCTTGTCTCCTGTCCCGCCCCTGTGCCTGCAGCTTGAGTTCGGAGTGATTTACCACTGCACTGAGGAGCGGCTGTACACGGGCAGGCGGGGCCAAGGAGCCTTCTGCAACGGCCAGCGGCTGCAGGTCTCCAGGGAGACAGGTGGGTCCCGCTCTTCCCCGCCCCGAGTCTTTCCAGATGGAGACTGTGAAGGGGAAATGCCAGTTTGGCTCCTTGTGTAAGAACGTGTTGGAGGCTCTGTGCTCAGGTAGTTAGACAGCAGGTAGGCACGCGCCTTGCATGCGGCTGACCCAGTTTGCTTCCCGATGCCATAGGTTGTCCTCAGAGCCCCACCACAGTGATCTCTGAGCACTGCTGAGTATGTTCCCCCACCCACTGCCCCCAAAAAAAAAACATAAAAGATGGCGGTGGAACTCTCCTTCGGAGGGAGTCGTTCTGGGAATACCCTCGTCTGGTAATGCTGTTGCACACCAGAGAGCAGGAGCTGTGTCGTCAGGCTGTTCCGGCAGCCAGGAGCCTCATTCTGTTTGGGGCTTGTGTTCTCACAGGTCCAGCTGTAAGTGGGAATTTGGTCTCTAGTAGGGGCGGGGAATGGGGGTGGCTGCCCCCAGGGACCAGCACCTCAGTCAGGCGACACAGCCTAAGTGTGGGCAGGCGTCTGTGAGAGGACAGGACTAGGCAGAGAAGCCCGGCTTCATGCTCAGGTGAGAGCTGGTCCTTCCGCTGACCGCACCAGAGCTGCTTCGGCCTTCACGGCCCAGTGATTAACCTCACGCTATTTGGAGCCATAGCACAGTGGGCCAGGCACTTGCCTGGCACACAGCCAACCTGGGTTCGATTCCTGGTACCCTATATGGTCCCCCTGAGCTCCGCCAGGAATGATCCTTACGTGCAGAGCCAGGAGTAAGCCCTGGCTTACGACGCAAAAACAAATTTTAAAAAACAGGTGGCATTTTATCGCGTTACCAGAACTGACGGGCACCACGGGACATAGAAAACTGCAAGGGCGAAGTGAGGGGCAGCTGATACCACAGAGGCCCTAGATGGCTGGTGGGGCCGAGCCTGAGGGGCTGTAACTCCCAGCATGGCCCCGCCTTCCCTGGGGGTGTCAGTCCGTCCCTTCCCAGCTCTCCCAGCCTGACAGCCCCCCCCCATCACACCGGGCTGTGTATAATCCCCCATCACACCGGGCTGTGTATAATCCCCCATCACACCAGGCTGTGTATAATCCTCCATCACACCAGGCTGTGTATAATCGCTCCTTTGTCTCCATTTCCCTGTGCCCTAGCCCCCATCTGACACCTGTTTGACAGGTGACCCAGAGGCCTGGAGAGGCCTGAGGTGAGGCCCTGCTCCAGCTGTGACTAGATTCCCTGGGAGCGGAGGCATCCAGCAGTGCCCCGGGCCATGGCAGGAGGAGCCGTGACCCAGACAGCCTGGGTGTGGGTCAGTGTGTTTTGTGTGTGGTGGGGGGTGGAGGGTGGATATGACCTCTCCGTCTGAAGGACAGAACTAGGCGGGACCTCAGGTGAGGGGAGGAGGACGGACGGTGGAACAGGCGCGCTGGCCTGGTGACTGCTCACTTCCGCCTCCTGCCCCCACCCCGGCCGGGTGTTTTGTTTGGCTGGGGGGAAAGTGGCGCTAATTACAGCTGCACATGCCAGCAGCCCGGTTGTGTAACTCGGCGGTGAGGGAGCGTGTTATTAAGAACACTTTGGTGACCTTTGCTCTGTATCCACTTGACTGTAAAGCACGACCCTCTTCACTCTCTCTCACACACTCCTGGGTCAGCTGCTGGCCGGCCGGACATGGCATCTTTCCTGGCCCTCATTGGGACATGTCATCTTTCCTGGCCTTGCCCCCACAGACAGGCCTGGTTTCATGGTCCCTGCCTTGCGTCAGCTGTACACGTTCCAAACCTTATTTGTGATTTCTCAAAATTCCTGGCGTCTATATCCTGCGTCTTGTTTTCCACTGTGGCTGCTCTCTGTTGGGTGACCAGGTTGCTCTGGGCACCGCTTCATCCCTGCGTCGTCCTTCAGACCCGGAGTTGTCGCGCCTCCTCAGCCTGCGGGCCTCGTGCATGAGGTCAGATGAGAGATGATGAGGAAATTGACTGTGACTGTGAAACGGACTCGTGTCTCACTGTTGTCGTGGCCCTGCACCCTAGGGACCCCGGAGACAGTCATTGTTGAAGAATATGTCTAAGACTTGCCACTCACTTGTCACTTGTCTTCCCGTTGTTCATTGATTTGCTTGAGCGGGCACCACTAACGTCTCCATATGTCCCTGTTGCATGGTAGTGTAGCCCAAGGGCATCTACTCGCTCCTGGAACATGAAGAGCCTCAAACCATTCAGTCAGGTCATGGGAATGAGGTCAGACATCATTACTGTACTTGGCATATTGAATACAACATGCTCTGCTGTGCGGGTGGGATACTCTCAGAAGTAGGAAGACTCTCAGTTCATTCATTTACTGAGGAATCACATGGCCACTTTGTGGCCGCGCAGAATGGGGGGGAGAGCCAGTAGCAGCTCTGCCCCGCTTCTGTGTCTCTGATTCGGGCATACCTGGGTTTGAAATAGGCTTCTCTATAGGGCGGGACTCTGACAAGCAGGGCTGAGATTGGCTTTTCTCTTGGGTGGAGCTCTGACGAGCTGTGGAGTCCGGATGTTGAGAATGGCTGCCATCATGGTGCAAGCAAGCAAGACTCTCCACTAGATCAGTGAATTATGGCCAATGAGGGTCTGTTTCTGTTTTGCTCTGGTGCCTGACAGTGCTCAGGGCTGTGTTCAGGGCACCCTGTGCAGTGCTGGGGATCGAGCCCTTGTCAGCCGTGCAAGGCAGGTGCCCTCGTCCCTACACTGTCTCTCCACCTGTCCCTGCCACTGGTGTTTCTAGAGGAAACAGACATGGGAATCCCACCAGCTCTTCTCTCTGCCTTTCCCTTCCCTTCCCTGTTATATCTTGGAAATCTTTTCAACTCACAATGGAAAAACAAAGCAAAAAATTCCTTCCCGCACTGGATAGGAATTAAGGATTAGAGAAGGAGGCCAGAATTCTTCTCAAAGTTTCAGATGTGGCCCAGAGCAATAGTATAGAGGGGAGGGCATTTGCCTTGCACATGGCGGACAAGGGTTCGGTCCCTGGTATCCCATATGGTCCCCTAAGCACCACCAGGAGTAACGCCTGAGCATCGCCAGTTGTGACCCAAAAAGCAAAAAAACGAAAAAAGTTTCAGAGGTCTTGTAAGGCCACAATGTCTGTGGGTGCTGGTGTCTGCCGGGTCTGGCTGTGTTTCTAGGTTTTTCAGTGAACAGAATTAGAAAATATGTTGTACTCTCAGCGCGGAGGGTGTCTGCCTGCCACACGCTATCCCAGCTTCCGTCCCTCCCACCCCATATGGTTCCCTGAGCACAGCCAGGAGTGATTCCTGAGTGCAGAGAGTAACCCCCTGAGCAACATGAGGTGTGACCCTAGCCGGGTGTGTGTGAAGGCCACAGTCAGGGACCTGACACAGCCCACCTCCCCCCACCCCCTCCCCAACCCTTGTGAGCTGCGTGGCCAGGAGACGCACCCCGGCTGTGAGTGCCTAGACCACAACTTCTGTGTCAGAGCTCAGAGTATGGCCCCCCGCGCCACACACCTCCTCAGGTGACCCGCTGGCCAGCACCTCTGCAGGGCACATGTGCAGCACCTGGTCGCAGCAACAGCGGCCTCAGTGATGAAGGCAGAGGAGCGGAATGAAAATTTTCAAATACTGACCCTGCTTCCAACAATGACGGAGCTTAATTTGAAGATGCATTGAGATCAAATTAATTCATACCATTCTGTGTTATTTGAGGATTACAGCTCAGGGAGGTGGGGGCAGGGAGAGAGAAAGAGAGAGAGAAAGAATCAGAGAGACAGGAAGAGAGAGAGAGAGAGAGAGAGAGAGAGAGAGAGAGAGAGAGAGAGAGAGAGAGAGAAAACAGGGCTTTCCGCACAGGACTGCCCCTGGTTCGACCCCAGCACGCAGATGGTATCCCAATCACTGCCAGGGGTAATTGCTTAGCGTCAAGCCAGGACTGACCCCTGTGCACTGTTGTGTGGCTAAAAAGCCCCAAATAAGAGTAATTTCATGCTACAAAATA
Source organism: Cryptotis parvus (assembly GCA_021461705.1). Classification (NCBI taxonomy): domain Eukaryota; kingdom Metazoa; phylum Chordata; class Mammalia; order Eulipotyphla; family Soricidae; genus Cryptotis; species Cryptotis parvus. Next base: position 67,773 of record JAJIBD010000815.1, on the reverse strand, counting down.
CATGCTGTCAGACCGCAGGAGCTGCCGCGAGTGCCGGTACCCCCCCAGCAAGGCCACTGGCCCATCCTGCCCCCACCCCGGGGTCTGTGTCTGCAGGCTTGTTTTCCCAAAATGTGAGATCACCGGGCATTTCTCTTTCTTCTTTATAATCGAGTTCACTTAGCATGACCTGCCCCAGCTCCATCATGTTGGTGGTGAAAGACCAGATTTCATCTATTTATTTTTTTTTTTTTTTTTAATTTTTTTATTTTTACAATTACAAAGATATACAATTAAAAAGTTCATATTTGGGTTTTGGTCATACAGTGTAGCAGCACCCATCCCGCCACCAGTGCCCATCTCCCACCACCAACGTCCCCGGTTCCCTCCCCCCCTCCCCCAGCCCTCCTCCATGGCAGGTTCTTTATTTCTTTCCATTTCTCTATCTTTCTCTTTTCCTTCCTCTCCAGACTATGGATTACAAAACATACATTAAAGGGTTGTCATGTGTATCCTTTTGCCTCTATTTAATGCTCAGTTCTAGGTTGGCATTAGTACCCTCACAATTGTTAGCACACTGTTCCATTTTCTGTCTTACCTAGCCTCTGATTCCCACACGTTTGTGATAATTTCCACCTTTGACAGGACCTCCTGATGTATGTTTCACTTGACTTTGGATATTGGTATCATAATATGTACCTATATATTTATGTTATGCAGATAAATGCAGTCATTCTGTAACTGTCTCTCTCCTTCTGGCTAATTTCGCTCAACATAATCTTCTCCATGTCCATCCATTTGTAGGCAAATTTTATAACTTCATTTTTCCTAACAGCTGCATAGTATTCCATTGTGTAGATGTACCAAAGCTTTTTTATCCAGTCATCTATTTTCGGGCACTCTGGTTGCTTCCAGATTCTGGCTATTGTGAATAATGCTGCTATGAACATAAAAGTAGGGATGGTGTTTCCGCTGCGTATTTTTGGTTTCCCAGAGTAGATTCCCAGGAGTGGTATGGCTGGGTCAAATGGGAGTTCAATTTCTAGTCTTTGGAGGAATGTCCATATTGTTTTCCAGAAAGGCTGTACCAGCCGGCATTCCCACCAACAATGGATGAGTGTCCCCTTTTCCCCACACCCACCCACTTAGCATGACCTGCCCCGGCTCCATCATGTTGGTGGTGAAAGACCAGATTTCATCTATTTATTTGTTAACCGAAATCTCCACTGCTCAAAAGCTCCCAGGCTGATTCTCGGTTCAGTGCAAGGACCTGAGAATGCTACCTGGGCCCTGTGGTACCAGGGATCCCCAGGGCCACCGTGCCAGTGCTCTGGGGACCCAGAGCTATACCCAGGGCTGCGGGGGGCGAACTGGGGCCAGCTGGCTGCAAGTCTGACCCCTTAAGCTCTGCTCTGCCCTGCAGCTCCTCCGAGCCCAGGCGTGAGCCTGGGAGTCTGTGCTGCGGTCTTTGCCCACTTTCTCTGGACACTGGCATTGCGTCTGCCCTGCCAGGAGCCTGCAATGAATGAACCTTCTGCCTTTCTCCTTCCAGGCTCGTGTGCTGGGTCTGTGGCGCGCCTGATCTTATGCTCTGAGAAATCTTCCTACCGTTTTCCAGAGATACTCAGCCAGTTTCCCGATCTAGCTCCCTTTCCCTGCACTGTCACCAAAATGTATTGTTTCTGGCTTGTTTTGTTTTGTTTTGGGGCCACAGCTGGTGAGGTGAGTAAGCCAGGGCTGACTCCTGGCTCTGCAGTCAGCCTTTACTCCTGACAGTGTCAGGGGACCATATGGGACGTCGGGATCGAACCTGGGTCAGCCACATGCCAGGCAGGCGCTCTACCTATTGTACTATTGTTCCAGCCCTTGTTTCTGGCTTCTTTTTTGGTTGTCGTTGTTTTGTATCTAATGTAGAAAAAAAGCGGCAACTGTTGGCACAATTCTAGGATTAAAATAGATTAGATAACAAAGTTGCAGTATTAAAATCAATAGATCTACGGAATATATGTATGGGAACGTTGTTAGGTCTGGTTGCAGGCTTGGTACGTCCTCTAAGAATCTATTAAGCTCTTTATTGCTTCAGGAGGCATCAGATGCAGCCGTGCAGGCCAGACACCGCCACGGCTATGTCTGGGCCAAGCCATCGACAGCAGCAGGTCCACGAGGTTCAGCTGCGTGGCGGCATCTCCTGGGAGGTTTAGTCTGGATCCGGGGAGCCGGGCAGGGAGTGAGGGACACGGCAGTGGGTGTTGGCAGGTTCCTGGTGTTTTGGGCGGGGCTCCTCCTGGCTGTGAGGTTTGTGAGGCTGCGAGGCTCATGGTTTGTGTTTGTCTTTCCTTTAATCAGTGCTCATGAATGCTTTCTTTCACGTGCCTGTTCCCCGTCTTTGGCCCGTTCTCTGAAGGGGGTCGTTCTCGAGTTCCGTGAGTTCCATGCATAGCTTGGATGTTGGCTCTTTGTCAGGTGGACGGTGTTTTGTTTTTGCTTATTTTTGCATCATTTTGTTTTGGGGTATTCTTTCCTCTTTTGCTAGTTCCTTCAGGATCCATGGGCTCTGAGTGACATCTTTCTCCTGCCGCTCCTGGAGATGCTCGTGTAGAGAGACTATTTCACTTTATTTCTTTATTTTAGAGGGATTTCTTTTCAAAATCAGGCTTTATTTATTTTTTTAATTTATTTTGCTTTTTTGGGTCACACCCAGTGATGCTCAGGGGTTATTCCTGGTTCTGCAATCAGGAAACTATTCCTGGTGGTGCTTGGGGACCATATGGGATGCTGGGGATTGAGCCCGGGCCGGCCGCATGCAAGGCAAACATTTAACATGCTATATTATGCTCCAGCCCCTGTATTTTATAATCATATTTTTAAGTATATTTTTCCAGGGGTTGGAGAGATAGTACAGCAGGTAAGGCACCTTTTGCTTGTTTTCATTCTCTATTGGGTAACTTACCTGCCCCTCAAGGTGTTGCAGGTGTGGCTGGGGTGCCCGGCTGTGTCAGCAGGTGGCAGACAGGAGACAGGCTTGTCTACACCCAGCGCTCTGACCCGTGAGCACTGGTTGGTTGATGGTCTGACATAGAAAAAGGCCAGGCCCCCTGGGATGAACCCAGAGCCACGGCAGAGCCTGGCAAGCACCCTGTGGTGTATTTGATTATTACCAAAAGCAGTAACAATAACGGACCTCATTCCCAAGAATGGAGACGTTACTGGTGCCCACTCGAGCAAATCGATGAACAAAGGGAAGACAAGTGATACAAGTGATTGGATAACTTGCAATTTAGCAGGTATTTAATTTCTGTTCCAAAAGTTTTCTTTTATTCTTTGGGGCAGAGGGTGGGGCTGGCACATCCAGCAGTACTCAGGGGTCACTCCTGGCTCCTCACTCAGGAATTAATCCTGGCAGCCTCAAGGGATCCAACCAGGGTTGGCTGTGTACAAAGCAAGCGCCCTAGCCACTGTGTAATCTCGCCAGCACCTATAAATTGCTGGGGTTTTTTTTGTCTTGGTATTATTGCCTAGGCTTTGGCCCCCCACACAGTTGTGTTCAGGGCTTACTCCTGGCACTGCCCTCAGGGATCACTCTGGCCGGCTCTGGAGCTGACATGGGTGGTACCAGGGATGGTGCCAGGCCTAGCGCAGGCACGGCAGGCACCCGGCCGGCTCACTCTCCACCCGCTCTGGAAACCTGAGTCTCTTTTGTTTGTTTTTGTTTTGGTGCCACACCTGCCGGTGCTGAGGCCACCTTCTGGCTCTGCACTGGGGATTGCTCCTGATTGGGGGGAGGCCTGGGGGGGCTGGGGTGGAACCCGGTCAGGCACACACAGGGCAAGCGCCTTAACTGCCGTCTGTCTCTCCGGCCCCAGTTGTTTGTTCTAATTTAATTTTTTTTCTGTGATACCCTTGGTTTTCCCATTGGGGCATTTATTGTCTAGTGGCTCTCTATTATCACAAATGCTCGGCTTGGCGTAACTTCTCTCCCTCTCTGGGCAATTCAGGCTCTGACTTAAAAATGTTTTTTTTTTTTCACTCTTTAACTCCAAGGCTGTTGGCAGTTTTTATCTGGCAGATCCCTCTTCCCACCATCTGCTCACTCAGTGACTGTTTTGTACATTGGCAGAACTCCCAAGCTGTGTTGTGTCGCCCTGGAATTGTCGTTCAAGGTTTAGTCCTTGTTCCACTGGTTAATCCGGGCTTCAGACACCAGGCCTTTGGGTCTGTTTCTCCAGGTGCTTTGATTGCACGACGCTCTCCCTACTAGAACGTTTCTCAGACTTCTTGAATCTAGAACCAGCCCGTTTACGCTCTGGAAAAAAAAGAACTCTTGTTTATATTGATGCTTATTCATCAGACGTTTGTTTATTTACATTTTGGGGTCTCACCCAGTAATGTTCAGCGGTTCTGGCTCTGCACTCAGGAATTACTCCTGGCAGTTCTCGGGGACCATATGGGATGCCGGGGATTGAACCCGGTCAGCCACATATACGGCACGTGCCCCACCTGCTGTGCTATTGCTCCAGACCCTGGAGTAGAAGTTTAAATGGGATATTTCTAATTGTTTTTAAGAGCTAAAAGCTCAGATATTCCCACAAGTATTTCCTATTGTTCTCTCCTCTTGGGTTGTTTTTTTGCCATGACTACTGTCACATGCTAGGTTGTGATGTTTGTACACTTTTGCCGGGTTAGGAATCTCCCCAGCAGTGCTCAGGAGTCTTGGGGCGGTCACTCCTAGTCAAGTTGGCCCAGATGAACAGGCTTGGTGGAATCAGTCCCAAGAATGCAGCCCTGCGGGGTCTGGTGCTGCCGGGGCCCACCAGAGCTGTACCCGTGCGGGGATGGGGGCACTGCGGTGCTGGGAACAAGCTCTGGGTCTCTCGCATGCAAGAGGACGTGCGCTGTGGCCTGTGAGCGCCCCATTCGTACACACTTAGTTGTGCTCACGCTCATCACAAACAGCTGACTGTGAGCACAACTAAGTAACTAGAGGGGCCCAGGAGGCAGCTCCCTGTAGTCACATGCGGTATGTGGGGTGGTGTTGGGATCCAACCTGTGGCCTTATGCCCGCAAGCCAGGTCCAGAGTAGATCCTTTTTTGCTTGTGTGTGCGGTGGTCACACACAGCCCTTGAACATGTTCAGGGACTACTCCTAGCTTTGTACTCTGGGTCACTTCTAGAAGTGCTCAGGGACTTCGTGGCGCTGGGATTGAACCCAGGGTCTCCCACAGGCATGCAAAGTACACACTCAGTACACTGACTGTTGCTCTGGCCCAGTATATTGTCATGGCAAATAATTGTTTCCGGAAATGAAATTCTTCTTAAGAAGAGTGGCATAGCTTTGCATTTCCTGGGTTTCTTTACCGCCTGGAAGACAATTAGCCGCGTATTGATCTTTTGTGATAGATTGTTTCACTGTGTGAAGGCAGTCAGGCCCTACACAGATACGTCCTTGGGACGGGGCAGAGTTAGGAGTATTCGGAGATTTCCCCTGTAACTCTGGATCACCATCTCTAATACTGTGCCACGACTTTAAGCCTTGGTGATTCCCTGAAGGTTCATTGTTGTGGGAAACTTGGAGACAAATCAAGGATTTGGGAGGCATCCAGGAAGCGGTTCCAGCCGGTTTTGTAGTTTCACACGTCTCCAGCTCCCTCTTCTGTTCCGTTCGTGTGTTGCTGTTTGCTTTGTTTCCTCTGATGTGTTCAGCAAGTTGGTTTGCCCGTGGGTGGTGTGTGGCTGTTCGTTTTTCTTGATGACGTCTCTTTCTTTTTGTCCCTGTTATTCCTGACAATTGGGGGATTGGAATCTAGTCCTCTCCTAAGTAACCTGTCCTCCCCTGCAGGGTCCTACCAAGAGGACCCTTAAGTCAGTTGTGACTGGTGGTCACTGGCGGTGGGTTCTGTCCGAGCCCGCCCTTACCGCCCTCGGGCCTTGGGTGTCATGTCAGTGTGTGTGAACCCTCACACCGTGGCTGCTGGGGGTCTGGAGACTGTTTCGTCCCACTCCGTGCTCCACGCAGCTTTCCTCGTCAGCCTGACGCAGCCTGACCCTGTAGCTACTGGCCACTAGCCCTGCCTACTGGCGTTTCCGGTTTCGAGGAGCCTCGTGATAGAATGTGCACAGTTTTGTCTTTTTGTTCTCCTCGCTCTTTGTTTCAGAGATTTGGAGATGAAAAACAAGATGATTGTTGGGGTGGAGAGATAGCACAGAGGGGAGGGTGCTTGCCTTGCATACAGCCAACTCAGGTTTGATCCCCAGAACCCCATGTATTTCCCTGGGCACTGCCGGGAGTAGTTCCCAAGTGCAGAGCCGGAGTGGGTGTGACCCAAAAACTTTTAAAAGCGAGGTGATTGTTACGCAGTTTTCTGATTTGATTCTTTTTATGTGTGAGGGACTGGGGGGTTAGAACGGAGCCCTATGCAGACAGGGCCCTGCGGGCCAGGGTTAGACCGAGTCTCACGCAGACAGGGCCTACATGTCACTGCTGAGTCACATCCTGACCCCAAACTAGTCTTTCCCTGGAGTCTCAAAAAATACTAATCCCTGGCCCCTCTCATTACAGTTTGTTATTTTGAAGTAATTTATGGATGTGAGATACACGTGGCAGAGCTGCTACCGGCTCTCCCTGTGCTCAGCTGATCGTGAGGCGCCCAGGAGGGAAGGCAGGTTCTAGCCCTGGCCCGCCATCCCAGCAGAGTCTCGCAAGAAGCCAGAGGAACCCCCACACCATGAGGGCCGCCATTTTCAACATCTGGACTCCACAGCTCTCAGAGCTCCACCCAGCAGAAAAGCTGATCTTTCCCTGACTTGCATGGCTGCAAGGGTTCATCAATAAGTACACAAGATGAAAGGCTACTACAAGAGTATCCCACCCGCATGGCAGAGCCTGGCAAGCTACCCGTGATGTATTTGATATGCCAAAAACCAGTAACAATTATAGACCTCATTGTCATGACCTGAAGGAATGGTTTGAGGCTCTTTATGTTCCTGGAGCGAGCAGATGCCTTTGGGCTACAGTAGCATATGACAGGACGTATGGAGATGTTACTGGTGCCCACTCGAGCAAATCGATGATCAACGGGAAGACAAGTGATTATTGATGTGAGAATCAAGTCAGAAATGAGCTGCTAGAATTGCTCACCCCAATAATGCTGCCCACACCAGCTGGTGCTCAGAGGGTTTGTCCTGGACTCATCCTGCAGCCCCTGTCCTCCCCCTCCTGCGGCACAGACCGGGGTGGGATTGGCCTAAGAGACCCCACCTCTGGAGCTCCCATGGGAGTCTGGGAGTCATCCAGCTCTCTGGTTCCCCAGGGGAGTCCTTTGTCTTCCTAATCTCTCTCCAGGGCAGCTGAGCTGTTGGCTCTAGGAAATGCTCCGCAGAGGAGGATTATTCCCCCTGAGAAAATCACTCTGGGAAGTATTTATCTGGGAGAAACTATACCTCTTAGGGACTTCCATAGTATAGCATCATACTGTGTGTGTGTGTGTGTGTGTGTGTGTGTGTTGCACTGTCACGCAGGTGCACATGTGTGTTCACACACAAGACTGGTGCATGTGCCGGAGAACTGTCCCGGCACTTGTCTTCACGCAGCAGATCCTGGTTCCATCTTCAAGGCCGTCTGGGAAAGATTCCTGAGTCGGAGCCAGGAGTATGCCCTGAGCACTGTGGGGTGTTGCTGGGTGTGCCCCACCACCTCCATCCCCCACCCAAAAAAAAAAAAAAAAAAACTGATGCAACCTTTTTGGAGCGCAATTTAGAAAAATTTCGCAAAATCTGCGATGGATTCATTGTTGATTCAGAGATCTCATATCTTTCGTTCTTGGCCTGGAAATGACAACGCCACAGCACAGGGCTCCGTGGGAAGAGCCCCCTCATGTTTAGACGAGCAGGAGCTTCAGACTTTGGGGGCCAGAGGACTGCTGAAACCACAGACAGTCCTTGCCTGAGTGGACGAGAGTTGGGTTGGTCACTGAGGGCGTGGAAGCTGGTGGAAGGTGTCGTGACACACTGTCGGAGCCAAAGGGCAGGTGACAGATTAACTCACAGACTGTTTCTCAAGTGGGGGTGGACGGGGTGAGAGCGTGAACCAAGAAGGCGGCGGGATCTCTGCTTCCCTCCTCCCCGGCTCTCCTGGGACAGCACGTCCTTCCCCCGTGTCCCCCGGCTGACGTAACCTGCCCACCGTCCAGTTCCTTTTCTAAAAAATGGTATAATGTGGTAGGAAGTCTCCCCCCGCCCCCTCCGTACTGTGTCAGCCCTCGAGAGGGCAATTTTTAAAAAATTTTATTATGCCACCATGAGATAGAGTTACCAAAGAATTCGTGTTTGGGTTTCGGTCATACAGTGCTCCAGCCCCCCATCCCTCCTCCAGTGCCCATTTCCCTCCACCAATGTCCCATGATTTCCCCCTCCCCCAGCCTGCGTCTACGGCAGGTAATTTTCAGTTCTCTCTCTCTTCTCTCTCTCTCTCTCTCTCTCTCTCTCTCTCTCTCTCTCTCTCTCTCTCACACACACACACACACAAAAAGCAATTTTTATTATGCCTTTTGGCCATTTAAATTTCTTCTTTGAGGAAGTTCCTGTTCATTTCTTATCCCCATTTTTTGATGGGGTTGGCTATTTTTTTTTTTGTTGTTGTTAAGTTCTACCAGTTCCATTTATATCTCAGATATTATAACCACTTATCAGATGGGCATTGGGTGAATATCCTTTCCCACTCTGTGGACTGTCTTTGTGTCTTGGTCACCATTTCTTTTGAGGTTCAGGAACTTTTTAATTTCATATAGTCCCATTGATTTATCTTTGCTTCCACTTGCTTTGTTAGTGGTGTTTCATCTTTGAGGATGCCTTTTTTAAATTTTTTTTATTATACCACTATGAGATTCTCCTGGGATGAACCTAGAGCCACAGCAGAGCCTGGCAAGCTACCTGTGGTGTATTCAATATGCCCAAAACAGTAACAATAATGGACCTCATTCCCAGCGAATGGAGACGTTACTGGCTCCCACTCGAGCAAATGGATGAACAACGGGAAGACAAGTGACAAGTGACCACCGTGAGATACACAATTACAAAGATGTTCGTATTTGGGTTTCGGTCATAGAATGTACCAGCACCCATCCTCCACCAGTGCCCATTTCCCACCACCAATGTCCCATAAGTTCCCCCCTCCCCACAGCCTGCGTCTACGGCAGGCAATTTTCTTTCTTTCTTTCTTTTTTTTTCTTTTTTGTGTCACACCCGGCGATGCTCAGGGGTTTCTCCTGGCTCTGCACTCAGGAATTACTCCTGGCGGTGCTCGGGGGACCATATGGGATGCCAGGGATCGAACCCAGGCCCGCACAGGCTGGCGCGTGCAAGGCAAACTCCCTACCTGCTGGGTTATCGCTCCGGCCCTGGCAGGCAATTTTCACTTCTCTCTCTCTCTCTCTTTCTCACTCTCTCTCACTTTCTCTCTCTCTCTGGCAATTTTAATGAAAAGATTTATAATTCACAATTTCCTAATAAATGTAGCTGAGCAGTTAAATTCTTAGGCCATGCAACAAACTGCTTAACTCATGCATTCTGCTCATAGGGACCGGGAGATAGTCCAGGAGTTCAATTCTTTCCCCAGCACCACATATGGTCTCCCGAGCCCCGCCAGGGATTCCTGAGCACAGAACTGGGAGTAAGCTCCGAGCACCGCGGGTGGGTATTGCCTCCCAAATGAAAATAAATTCTTCCTGTAAATCTTGGAACACAAGTCTTCCGAGCACCGACCGTCCCTTTCCTGCAGAAGTTTCCTTTTCGCTGGGGCCCTGTGGGGCTGCTGTTTGGTTAGCAGAGCCTCGACCGCATTACTGGGCAGGTGGGAGAAGTGACTCCGCCCGGAGAATGTGGCCTCCTGGGGTCCCACAGGGATGTCTGGGAGAAGAGACCGTAGTTCCGAGAGAGCCAAAGCGCCGCAGCCTGGCCGTGGAGCCCGAGAGAGGAGGGTGAACAGTCGGTCTTTCAGAGCCTCAGCATGGTGTGGGCCCGCGCCTCCTTCGCCCCAGGCCGCCTCCCTGCTGCACCTTTGAGCTAGGACTCTGGTGGTCTTCATTTTCTTTTTTTGTTGCTTGTGTTTGGGCCACACCCAGTGATGCTCAGGGGTGACTCCTGGTGGTGTTGGGGACCGTATGGGATGCCGGGGGTCTGAGCTGCAGTCAGGAGTGCGCAAGGCAAACACTACCTGCTGTATGTCGCTCCGCCTTCCTTCGTATTCTTGTCATGACCTTTCTTTCCTCCTTTTGAGGGCATGAGGTCGGGCATCAGCGGTGCTCAGGGCTCTGTGCTTCGGGGTCATTCATGGTACACTCATTCATGGTGCCCGGAGCCCTACTAGGGTCCCCATCTCCAGCCCTTGATCCTCTTTCGTCTGTCGTTTTGGGGGCTACACCCCGCACTGCTCCCGGCTTACCCCCGGCTTTGCACTCAGGAGTGACTCACGATGGGTGCTTAGGGGACAGTGTGGGTGTCAGGATTCGGACCGGGTCGGTGGTGTGCTGCGCAGGCAGCGCCTTCCCCGCCCTAGCGTCTCCCCAGCTCCTGCCCTTCTTCCCCTTGAAGCACTTCAGTTTCTCCGGGGGTTGGACCCGCCTGAATTCTGGCTCTCGGAAGTGTTCAGCATTTGTGTTTCCAAAGGGTTCAGGCCTTCCTGCTTCTGAGGGAGTGCCGCGGCAGCTTCCTTCTATCACGTCTTGGCTTTAGTACTTCCGGGGCAAATACGGCACAGGCTGCTGCGTTGCGTCTCACCCTTGCTGTGGGCATAGCCCTGCATGCCGCGGAGGTGACGGTTTCGTGATTCAGGCCTCAGCCACTGGTGCCAGGAGGAGTTTCAGACGTCAGTGTCTGAGGAGACAGGACTGGGGGAAGGGGGAGGAGAGGGAGGTTGGTGCTGGCCTCGTGCGACCAGTTCCAGCCCCAGCCCCACACAGGGACCCCTGAGTCACCCCTGAGCACCCCGGGAGGCGACCCCAAAACAAATCCCCCCAACTGGGAAAATAAAGTCAGAGCAAGTTCTGGAGAAAGGGCCGCCTTTCTGCGCAGGCTCTCGGGGACACCGCGGCAGGGAGCAGGGCGGGGCGGGGAGGGTTAGCTCAGCCTCTCTGGGGGCCCCAGACTCATCACTAGCGCCAGGATTTGACTTTTCTCTCTTGCAGACCTCTCAAAAGCCCTGATTCTAACAGAAATCGGTCCCAAGCGAGACCCTACGACTCTGAAACTGTTCCTGAGCAACATGGAGCGCTTACTCCACGCCAAAGCTCACGGGTAGAACAGGGGGTGTGGCGGGGCGGCCAGGTGCAGGCGCCTGGGGACGGGGAGACGGACCGGACGGGGTCGGAGGGGATGCAGAATTCCCGAGCCTCGCCATGGTTCTCACCACCTCCAGGAAATGCACAGAGGACATTAGTTCCCGCCACAAGCTCTCCCAGCCTCATAGTGGACCAGGTCCTCATGTGCTGAGAGCCACGAGGCAGGCAAACATTTAAAAAACTAAGTCCCTTGGGGCCACAGCAATAGCACAGCGGGGAGGGCATTTGCCTTGCATGCGGCCGACCTGGGTTCTATCCCGGCGTCTTATATGGTCCCCAGGCACCACCAGGAGTAATTCCTGAGTGCAGAGCGAGGAGTAACCCCTGAGCATCGCTGGGTGTGACCCAAAAAGCAAAAAGAAAAAAAAAAACTAAGACACCAGCCTGAACGAGGACAGCGGGGAGGGGTTGGCCTTTAGCTTGCATTCACAACCCAGGTCCTATCCCTGGCATCCCATATGGTCTCCCAAGTATGGCCAGGAGGAATTTCTGAGTGCAGAACTAGGTGTAACTTCCAAGCATCCCCTCACCACCCCCCAAAATGAAAACTAAGTTCCCGCGACCCCCAGCTGCTCCATCTAGGCGCCTCCCCGCCCCCCCAGGAGGCCACTTGGCCTGTCACTCCTGCAGAAAGCAGCCGCGGGGCTCGTTGCGTTTCAGATCCAGGCTTTGTTGGGAGTTTCTTGGTGGATCCATTTTGCTGCTTCTAATGCATGTTTGCTTGTATTGGAGCCCACACTGGCGGCCATCAGGGGGCTGCCCCCTCCTCATGCTCGGGGTTGCTCTGGGTGGTTCCCAGAACCGGGTATCATAGCCAAGCTCCCCACCTGGGACCGGGCGCCCGCCACCCTCAGCACCGCCCTCACCGGCGTCTGTTTGTCCTCTCGGCACCCTCCAGGGTCAAGGTGATCGGCAGCTCCACCCTGGCGCTCTGCCTGCTGGCCTCGGGGGCCGCCGATGCCTATTACCAGTTCGGACTGCACTGCTGGGACCTCGCGGCCGCCGCGGTTATCATCAGGGAGGCTGGCGGCGTCGTGATGGACACCTCAGGTGAGCCCGTGACCGCGGCCTCCCCAGAGTGACCCCCTAGGACAGACGTCCTGCGTGCCCTGCACTCTGTTGAGCCTCATTGGAGCCAGTGGCCGCTGCCCCACCTTGGTGCCCTTCCCCTCCTGGGCAGTGTCCAGGCTGGCAACGGACCCACAGTAGCAGGACCAGAAGAAACCACCAGTGTACAGGGACCTGTAGAGAAATAGCACCCCCTCCAAAAAAATATACTCGCCATTTCCCCAGGGGAGTGTGTGAGGAGTGGGGTGCAGATGCTGCTGGACCCCGATATAGGCTGGCTGGGGCCCCAGGACCCAGCGAGGGTTTACACAGAACCCAAGGAAGGGCTGTTGCTTCTGGCTTCAAGGCCTGGGTACCAGGTGTCTGGGACGGGGGCACGGATCCTCCCTGGGTACCGGGTGTCTGGGGGAGGGGCCACGGGTCCTCCTGGCCCACGGGCCACCCTGCGCCGGCACGATGTGTGTGGCTGCTTGGGAAGAATTCATGAAGGTGCGCAGGTCCTTCCCTGCAAAGTGGGCCACAGCCCGCAGTGCTCAGGGGCTACTCCTGACTCTGTGGTCAGCAGCAAGGGTGGGCCTGAGGGCTCATTAGATCCTGTTCTCTGCTCGCTTCTCCTCCTCAAGAGCCGGCTCTTGTATGCGGACAGGGCGTCTTGTGTCATTTGTTTCTTCTCTTTTTCTCTTTCTCATCTAAAAGGCCTTAACTGAGTTAAAAAAAAAAAAAAAAAAAGGTCTAAAAACCCTAGCAGGGGCCAAGTATGTGGTCCAAGGGCTAAGGCACTGGCCCCACACAGCTGACCCCAGTTAGATCCCAGCACCACATATGGTCCTGAGCACAAAACCAGCGAGGTAAACTAACAGTGGCACCCTTAGGGTGACAAGGCAGAGGAGACTAGATTGACTTAAAGGAAACTAGTCATGGTCAGGAGACAGTGCGGCGGGAAGGCGCCTGCCTTGCCGTGGCCGGCCGAGACTTGAACCTCGTTGCCACACGTGCACCCCCCCAGAGCACAGAACCAGGAGTCAGCCCTGAGCACCGCCGGGTGTGGTCCCAAAACAACCTCCCTCCCCCCAAAATGAAGAAGGAAAAGGTTTTCCATTGTTTTGGTTTGGGGGCCATGCCCAACTGTTGAGGATTACTGTTGGGGGGCTCAGAGCACCATGGGGGTCCTGGTCAAACTTGGGTCGTCTGTGTGCAAGGCAAGCGCCTTAATCCCTGGAACTGTCTCTCTGGCCCCAATAAAAACTCCCTGAGTCTGGTGCTTATTAAAAAATAGTGCCATAGCCCCCTGCGCCCAGTGGATACCTCCAGCATCGCCCCAGAACCCATGGCTGGGCCCTGGGTCTCTGGGTCACTCAGCCCTTTTCTCTCTCTGTCCGCAGGTGGACCCCTCGACCTCATGTCCTGCCAGTGGTGGCAGCTGGCACCCAGGAGTTGGCGTCACTCATAGCTCAGGCCCTACAGACCATTAACTATGGGCGGGACGATGACCAGTGACAGGAAACGGGACCGGGACGAAGACACCGGAGCACCAGGACAGACAGAACCTTCCGGTCCTGGCGGGAGGTGCCCGGGCGGCCACAGCGCCCTCTGCGGCCCGTGCACCTGCCCACGGCTACTTCCTGCCGGCTCTTCCCCCGCTCTGCTCTGTCGTCGCGCAGCCTTTAGCGGGTTGACAGAGATTGTCCTGTGAGGGGCCCAAACCCAAATCTCAGAAGATATTTGGAGTCGCGGTCTCAGTCTACACACACGCACACATGCATAGCGCACGACCGCGCGTCACACACGCATCCGTGTGCACCGCGACACCGACTTCGCACATCACACACGCACACATCCTCGGCCCCCAAGGAACTCTCAGGTAATGCAGCTTCAGAACCGCCGAGGAAGTGACGTGTTCTCAGGCCCCCAAAGGCAATAAATCAGAGGAATGAAGTCTGTGCCTGGTCCCTGCTGAGGCCGACACAGCGCTCAGGAAGGTTTGCTGGGGAGCCAGAGGGCGGCAGAGGTGCTGGAGGGGCCTGAAACGGAGCATGCTTGGCTCAGCTGACCAGTGGGCTTTGGGGGCCGGCAGATGCCCGTGAGAGGCCCGGACTCAGAGGGCATTTGGGGGCCGGCAGATGCCCCGTGAGACCCGGACTCAGAGGGCATTTGGGGGCCGGCAGGCGCCCGTGAGAGGCCCGGACTCAGAGGGCATTTGGGGGCCGGCAGGCGCCCGGGAGAGGCCTGGACTCACAGAGGGGCATTTGGGGGCGGCAGGCGCCCGTGAGAGGCTCGAACTCACAGGGCATTTGGGGGCGGCAGGCGCCCGTGAGAGGCCCGGACTCAGAGGGGCATTTGGGGGCGGCAGGCGCCCCGTGAGAGGCTCGAACTCACAGGGCATTTGGGGGCCGGCAGACACCCCGGGAGAGGCCTGGACTCACAGAGGGCATTTGGGGGCCAGCAGCTGCCCCGTGGGGAGGCCCGGACTCCTCCCTGCTCTGTTCAGCTCCCGCACGCTGCTTCCAGGCATCCACTTTGCCGCATCTCGGGCCCGCAGCCCTGGCTGGTGGAATCTCTTGGGTTGGATTCTTTCAGAGTGCTGGCACTCTATCTTTATTTTTTTGGTTGGGGGCCACAACCAGTGGTGCTGAAGACCCACTCCTGGCCCTGCACTTGGGAACACTCCTGGTGGCGCTCAGGGCACCCTGTGTGGTGTAGGGGACCGACCCGGTTGGCCACATGCACAAAGTGCCTTCCTGACGTTCTGTCGCTCCCACCTGCAGGAGTCTTAACTGTCTTATTCCACTGTTCATCAGGAGCACGTAAGCATGATGCGGGGGTAGGGGAGAGCCTTGGGTACCCTCAGGACCTCATGCGGCTTCTGAGCCCACCCATGGGCGCTGAGAACAGCGCGACAGTTTTGACCGTCTCACTCCCCGTAGGCCCACCCAGGACCCTGCCAAGGGTCTGGCTGAAATCTAGACACCCAGCGTCTGTAGCTGTCTGATACCTTATCCACGAACCTTTGGAGTTCCAAGGGTGAAAAGCAGAGGAAAGTCACTTCCCCAGCACATGACTGAGTGGACAAGTCCATCAGCCGCTCATTCCCTTGACTGGCACTGCAGAGGGTGGCTCTGATGCCCACCCCTGAAGCCGGGGTCTGCTCTTCACATCACATCCCACCTCTATATGCTACGGTCTCGCAGCTTCCGGGGTCAGGGGGACCAGAGCAATGCTTGATGGTGGTCTGCGGTTACCAGGGGTCCCTGTGACGGCCTTGACTGCTAGGTGACCCCCGCCCCCGCCACTCCCAGGCCAGCACCGTGTCGGGTGCTCGCGGATGTGGAATGTGATAGTCTGGGCCAAGGCTGAGGAGAGGCCCGAGCAAGGTGGGCCGGGAGCCACAGCACAGGGGTGCGGGCGTCCGTCTGCGATGCGGTGACCCAGCAGGCATAGGCCGGGCGGGCACGACAGCACGGCGGGGAGGGGGCCTGCTCTGCTCACGGCCAAGCCAGGCCCATCGCCAGCATCCCATATGCTCCTCCAAGCACGACCAGGAGCAAGCCTGAGCTCCGCTGGGTGTGGTCCAAATAAAAACATTCATGAAAGTCGGGGGGATAAACTTCCCGGGGGAGGGGCAGAGCGATGGTACAGCGGGGAGGGCACTCGCCTTGGACACTGCCAACTCACGGTCAGTCACTGGTCCCCGTGGTCCCCGGGCACCAGGAGTGATTTCTCGAGGGCAGAGCCAGGAGCAAGTCCTGACCCAGAACCTACGAAACCCCTGGGCACCTCGGCGTCCCGGGTTCAGCCGATCAGCCCTGTCCGAGGAAAGAACAGCCACAGCCAGGTGGGGCCTTTCTGCCCCCCCAAGGTCACTGGAGCACACTCTGCCACGAACCGGAAGGGAGATCCACCCCCCAACTGTGCTACCCCAGGGGACCTGTCTGCCATGGGGCTTGACCCGGAGACCCCTCACCACACACTGCCCGTCGCCCGGCAGCCTGGTGACAGCCTGCTGGACTCTGCCTCACCCGTGTCGCTGCCTGCTCCGGGACCCTGTGCAGCGTAGGGAGGTGCGCGGGGCCACAGGCCGGGAGAGGGGCCTGGCCGTCATGCAGCGGGGCCTGGGAGCTGCCTCACAGGGCCTGAGCACGTGCCGGGGATTGCTGGACGGCTGTCGCCACAGCCCCTCACCCCAGCACTGCGGGGTAGACAGCACTGCCGGAGACGCAGCACTGCCGGTATAGACTCAGCACTGCCAGTGTAGACTCAGCACTGCCGGTGTAGATGCAGCACTGCCAGTGTAGACACAGCACTGTCGGTGTAGACACAGCACTGCCGGTGTAGACACAGCACTGCCAGGGTAGACAGCACTGCCAGTGTACACACAGCACTGCCGTGTAGACGCAGCACTGCCAGTGTAGACACAGCACTGCCGGTGTAGACCCAGCACTGCCAGTGTAGACACAGCACTACCAGTGTACACACAGCACTGCCGGGTAGACACAGCACTGCTGGTGTAGACGCAGCACTGCCGGTGTAGATGCAGCACAGCCAGTGTAGATGCAGCACTGCCAGTGTAGACACAGCACTGCCAGGTGTAGACAGCACTGTCAATGTAGACTCAGCACTGCAAGTTGTAGACACAGCACTGCCAGGGTAGACACAGCACTGCCAGGGTAGACACAGCACTGCCGGTGTAGACGCAGCACTGCCGGTGTAGACACAGCACTGCCGGTGTAGACGCAGCACTGCCAGGTGTAGACAGCACTGCCATTGTAGACACAGCACTGCCAGTGTAGATGCAGCACTGCCAGTGTAGACGCATCACTGCCAATGTAGACACAGCACTGCCAGTGTAGACTCAGCACTGTGGTGTAGACACAGTACTGTCAGTGTAGACTCAGCACTGCAAGTTGTAGACACAGCACTGCCAGGTGTAGACACAGTACTGTCAGTGTAGACCCAACACTGCCGGGTGTAGACACAGCACTGCCAGTGTAGACACAGCACTGTCAGTGTAGACCCAGCACTGCCAGTGTAGACACAGCACTGCCAGTGTAGACGCAGCACTGCCATGATACACCCAGCACTGCTGTGTGTATGCCCAACACAAGGTCCTCCGTTGCACACAGCCAGGACTGCTGGGGGTGGCCACTGCACATGGAGGTCCCAGGATAGCATGGTCCACTCATGTGATTCCTGAGTGCAGAGCCAGTAGGTGCCCCTAAGCATCACCGGTATCACCCCTCCAAGATTATCCAGCAAAAAGATCTGGTTCAACTGATGGGGCAAGTGAGAGGCGTTTGTAACAAACCTTAACCAGGCTCTGTCTGGGGCCGGGGAGCGATAGCCCAGCGGGTAGGGCGTTGCCTTGCACGCGGCTGGCCCATGCTGGCCCGAGTTCCATCCCGGCTTCCCATATGGTCCCCAGCACCGCCAGGAGTGATTCCTGAGTGCAGAGCCAGGAGAAATCCCTGAGCATCGCCGGGTGTGACCCAAAAAGCAAAAAAATAAAAAAAATCAGGCTCTGTCTGCCCTAATGAACCACTTAGGAGCAGTCTGTGGGCCTCTGGCGCACCCATGTGAAAGCTACATCCTGACACTCTTTTCCACGAGTGTGAGGCAGGAAGAGATTTGGGATGTTGCTTGGGACTTGGGGGTCACACACAGCAGCCCTCAGAGGCCGCTTCCGGCCCGGGCTTGAAGGTTACTCGCGACAGCGTTCTGGGACCGTGTGGTGCGGGGATGGACCCTCGGCTCCCCACATGCCTTCACTCACCTCTGAGCTCTCTCCAGCTCAGGTTTTTCTTTGATCTGTGGCACCGGGGAACTAGCGCTGGCCTCCTACACGTGAGGCCTCCTCTGGGGCCCAGGGCAGATTTTTCAAAACAAAAACAAAACACTAAATCACTGGCCTAAAAGCTGTGGTAATGTCCAGGCACCACAGACCCTGGAGCCAATACTCTGGATTTCCGTGGGCTGGGAGCGTAAACTCCACATGCACCAGGCCTGCAGTGAGCTACGGGGCTGGCCAGAGTGGTCAGCCCACGCCTACCGAGTGGGCAGTGCCTGCGGGGTTCTGTGCGCATCCGGTGGCCTCAGATACCAGGAGCAACTGCACAGAAACTGCGCGCACACACGCCTCCTCGGCCCCCTGCCCCAGCCTCTCTGCTCGGCCCTTATTAGGGGGTCTGAGCCGCGGCCAGCTCAGAGCTCTCCTGCAGCGGAGCCCAGAAGAAAAGAGTTAAATGGGGCGCAGACACAGTGTGATGCCAGCCAAGTGCCAAACCCCAATCACAAAATGCTGGGACCGGGGCAGCGCGCCCTGCTGTCCATTCTGGAAAACTGCACGGGTTGGGGCCACGGGTGCTCTCAGACTGGGGTTGTTTCCTCCTGCTTCTTCAGTCCCTTGTCACTTGTCTTCCCCGTTGTTCATCGATTTGCTCAAGTGGGCGCCAGTAACGTCCCCATTCGTTGGGAATAAGGTCCATTATTGTTACTGTCTTTGGCATATCGAATACACCACGGGTAGCTTGCCAGCCTCTGCCGTGGCTCTGGGTTCATCCCAGGGGGCCCAGTCTTTTCTATGTCAGACCATCAACCATCCAGGGACCAGGCCTGGGTGCAGACAGGCCTGTTTCCCGGCTGCCACCTGCCGATGCAGCTGGGCACCGCAGCCACACCTGCAACACCTTGAGGAGCAGGGAATCTTTGGCTGTGCTGTGGAATTCTCTCTGAAGGGGAATTTAGCTCCAGTGCATCTCTGGATCCTTGGTCATGAGCACGGTGTGTCGGGTTTAAACCATTATGACGGAGTAAGTGCTACTAGTCTCTGAAATGTGACGTTGTGTCTCTACATAGTCAAAAATGACCCACATTCACCGAGGCCAGAGTAAAGATATGAAATAAAATTGATGTCCAGTAAGGAAACAAGGGACCAGGCTGACAGCACAGCAGGGAGGGCATTTGCCTTGCACACGGCTGGCCCAGGCTCAATCCCTGGCATAGTTCAATCCCATATAGTCGCCCACACACTGTCAGGAATAACTCCTGAGGGCAGAGCCAGGAGTAACCCCTGAGCATCGCTGGGTGTGACACCCCCAACCCCATTTTTTTCCTTTAAATTTTTTTATTCTACCAGAATTTGCTCTAGCGGGCACGAGTAACATCTCCATATGTCCTGTCTCATGCTAGTAGAGCCCAAGGGCATCTGCTTGCTCCAGGAACATAAAGAGCCTCAAACCATTATATTAGGTCATGGGAATGAACTAATATAATTGTTACTGGTATTTGGCATATCAAATACAACACGGGCAGCTTGCCAGGCTTGCCGTGCGGGTGGCATACTCTAGTAGTCACCTCAAAATATAGCATTCTTTTAGGGTCACTGTATCACTGTATCACTGTCTTCCCATTCATCATCGATTTATTTGAGCGGGCACCAGTACCATCTCCATATGTCCTGTCTCATGCAAGTAGAGCCCAAGGGCACCTGCTTGCTCCAGGAACATAAAGAGCCTCAAACCATTCCATCAGGTCATGGGAATGAGGTCTATAACTGTTACTGGTATTTGGCATATCAAATACGATACGGGTAGCTTGCCAGGCTCTGCCGGTGCGGTAGCATACTCTTGTAGTCATCTCTAAATCCAGCATTTATTGATGAACCGCGCGGCCGCTTGCTGTGATAGGCTGGTCTGCTGGGTGGAATTCTGACGAGGGAAAGTCCGGATGTGGAAAATGGAGGCCCTCATGGATTGGGGGTCATCTCTTGTTGCGAGGCTCTGCTGGGCTGGCGGGCCAGGGCTAGAACCTTCCATCCCTCCCGGGCGCCTCGTGAGTGGCTGGGCACAGGGAGAGCCAGTAGCAGCTCTGCCCCATGTCTGTGAGTCTCTTTTGGGTCACACCTGGCAAATTCTCAGGGGTTACTCCTGGCTCTGCACTCAGGAATTACTTCCTGGCGGTGCCTGGGGGACCATACGGGATGCCGGAGATCAAACCTGGGTTGGCGCGTGCAAGGCAAACGCCCTCCAGGCTGTGCTGACGCTCCCGGCCACTTACTATGGTTTTTAATTGTTTCCCACCACCATGGTACTGACCTTGGAAAGATCAGTTAAACATTTTAGTTACATTTAACATGGGATTAATCATGGTCTAGGCACCAACACACCTAATTTTGTGGGAATAAGTAAATCAATGACAGAGACCATAAGCTTTTTTTTTAACGTCATCCCGAATACAAGGAAAAACCTTCACTCAATATCATTCAACATGCCAATAACTTATTCAGGGGCAGTGACACAGCAGGTAGGGCACTTGCCTTGCATGCAGTCTACCTGGGTTCGATTCCTGGCATCCCGTATGGTCTCCTGAGCACCGCCAGGAGAGATTCCTGAGTGCAGAGCCAGGAGTAACCCCTGAGCATTGCTGGGTATGGCAAAAAACAACAGAAAACAAAACCATTTATTCAGCATCTTCCCAACACCACTTCCGAGCTGTGGGAGACGTTGGACGATGATTTTGTTGCTGCTGTGCCTTTGTTTCAAAGTCTTAAGAGACGACAGCAGCACCTCCCGGGCAGCGAGAGTAGGAGGGACATGGAAAGCTCTTCCCACCATCCTGCTCGTTCGTTATCCATTTAACAGTTTTAGAGTGATGCTGAGCTAAGTTCTGGAGCTATCTGTAATAAAATGTGATTCTCAGGGATGCAAAAAATGTACAGGGTCTAACTGTGATTTGATCCCCGGCACCTCGTGTGGCTGCCGAGAACCACCAGGCACAATCCCTGAGCCCAAAGCCAAGAATAAGCGCTGAGCATAGCTTGCTCTGTTTCCCTCCTGGAAAAAAAAGAAGAATATAATCCCTGTCCTTAAGAATTTTACAAATTGGGCCAGAGACATAGTACAACAGGCAAAGCACACACCTTGCACTCAGCCGACCCAGGTTTGATCCCTGACACCCTATATGATCCCCCAGTCTTGCCAGGAGTGATCCCTGAGCACAGAGCCAGGAGTAAGCCCTGAGCACCAATGAGTGGCAAAAAAAACACAAAAAAAAATTTTATTTACAAAATGTGCTTTGAATCTAAAGGGAGGCAAACATACACAGGCCAGTCTTTTGTTGTTGTTTTGTTTTGGGGTCACACCTGACGATGCTCAGGGGTTACTCCTGGCTCTGCACTCAGGATTTACTCTGGCGGTGTTCGGAGACCATATGGGTTGCCTGAGATCAAACCCGGGTCGGCTGCGTGCAAGGCAAATGCTCTCCTGGCTGAGCTATTGCCCCAGCCCCCACAGGCCAGTCTTTAAGGTTATAAATCTCCCCATGCCAAGTGCTGACCACAGAGCCAGTAGTAAGCCCTGAGCACTTCTGGATGTGGATCAAAACAAAAAAAAAAAAAAAAGGTTTTATAGTAATTGGAGGACTTCAGTAAGCTGAAATCTAAGAGCTAAACTTAGACATTTTCCTTTTGGGGGGCCAGAGTGATAGCCCAGCGGGTAAGGCATTTGCCTTGCACGCGGCCTGCCGGTGCTGGCCCGGGTTCGATCCTCGGCATCCCATACGGTCCCCCGAGCACCGCCAGGAGTAATTCCTGAGTGCAGAGCCAGGAAAAACCCCTGAGCATTGGCAGGTGTGACCCAAAAAAAAAAAAAAAGAAAGAAAAGAAAAGAAAAAGAAAATTATTTAGAAAAGAGAAAGAGAGAGAAAAGAGAAAGAAATAAAGAACCTGCCATGGAGGAGGGCTGGGGGGAGGGGGGAGGGAACGGGGTCGTTGGTGGTGGGAGATGGGCACTGGTGGAAGGATGGGTGCTGGAACACTGTATGATCAAAACCCAAATATGAACTTTTTAATTGTATATCTTTGTAATTGTAAAAATAAAAAAAATTTTAAAAAATCTCCCCATGCCATTAAAAGCACAGGAGGCAGGGCCGAAGCAGAACGCCATGGGCTGTGAAGAGAAAGAAAAGTTTGCACCATTAGCATAGTCCAAAGCATGTGAGGTCTGTAGAAGTAGCCTGGGGGAGGGGATACAGAGCTGGGAGGGGTCTTTGATTAGGCCAGAAAGAGGGTCTCAACCAGAAGGCGCAGCGTTTGTTAAAGCGGGAAAGACAGGAAGAGAGGTAGCGGGCTCAGCCAAGTCTAGCTCCCTGCCCCGTGCCGCTAGAGTGCCCAGCTTGGCATTGCTCAGAATACCCAGGCCACGGGGCAGCGGCTGCTACGGGCGGTCAAAGATCCAGGCAGAACTTTGTAGAACACAGCTGTGAGGGCTCAGTCTGAAAGCAACGCGGGTGAAAAGACTGGCCCTTGCGGGGAAGACCGAGGAAAGCAGGAGAGAGAAAATCTGCCAGTCCGGCCAGTGTTCCTCTCCTAGGGTGATGCCAGGGGCCGTCAGGGCTGGCGGGTGGGGCAGCGGCTGCCCCCTGGTGGCTGGCGGTGACACTGCGCCGGCCTCCCCTGCGGCGATAGGGAGGAAACTCCCTCCTATGGGGTAGAAGTCAAATAGGGCCAGGAGTTGTGTGTTGTGTAAGGAAGTTAGAGCCCTGACTCCTGACAGGCCCTAGGGTCTTGGCCCCAAGGACATGGCGAATATAAAAAGAAAGTAAGAAATAACCTTTGCTGTCTCTTGGCATGGAATCCTCCAACTCGATTTCTACATTGCCGCCAAAGGTCTGGTTCAGGCTTGAGAAATCGTGCGCTTTTTCTGGTCACTATAGAGATTCAAAAGCTTGGCAAGGGCCAGCCCACTGCAAGTGCACTGTGAGCGGTGAGGTCAGCATTAGGTCCAGTCACGCCGGAAAGGAAGGAAAAGGGGACCACGGAGCAGAGCAGGTAGCAGAGCTGTTTCCCTCGTTTCACAGTTTCGAAAAAAGAGTGGACACTCACCTGGACAGCAGCAGTTGGTTACGAGCCCAGAGGTAGCAACAACCCCAGGGTCTGCTATGGCTAGATGGACAATCTGAATGGGAGCTGGCCAGGGAGTGGAATATTACTCAGCCCTAAACAAGGAGAAATGGTGAGTCATCTTACCCGGGGATGGACTTCAAAGTGGCCCTGCTCTGTGAGATAAGGGAAAAGGACAAACACTGTTTGGTCCTACTCATGAGAGATCTGGAAGCATCAGATTCCTGGAGAGGGAAAGTGGGGTGATGGCCAACTGAAACCGGAGGGGTGGAGAGAAATGAGGAATCATTATTTCATGGGGATGGAAATTCAGTCTTGCAAGATGAAAAAAGTTTTGCAGATCTGCCGCATAATAGTTCCAGTGGGCTCACCGTGACTTCAGTAGGCAATTAAAATGCTCAGGTAGGTACATTTTACCTTACAAGGTGTTTGTCACTTGTCATTTGACTTCCCATTGTTCATCAATTTGCTCGAGCGGGCACCAGTAACGTCTCCATTCTTGGTAATGAGGCCCACCATTGTTACTGCTTTTGGCCTATCGAATACATCATGGGTAGCTTGCCAGCTCTGCTGTGGCTCTGGGTTCATCCCAGGGGGCCCAGTCTTTTTCTGTCAGACCATCAACCATCCAGGGCATATGGGCTTTACTGTAATTAAAACGATTGGGCGAAGGAGTAATTTCTGAGTGCAGAGCCAGGAGTAAACCCTGAGCATTGCCGGGTATGACCCAAAAATTTAATAATAATAATAATAACAATAATAATAATAAAGTCTAAAAATAAAATAAAGTGATTGGGCAAGGGGCCAGAGTGATAGATAGCACAGTGGGTTGGGCATTTGCCTTGCATGCCGCCGACCTGGGTTGATCCCCGGCATCCCATATGGTCCCCCGAGCTCTGCCAGGAGTAGTTACTGAGTGCAGAGCCAGGAGTAACCCTGAGCATTGCCGGTGTGACCCAAAAAAGCAAAAAAAAAAATAAAATAAAATAAAGCAAAATGATTGGACGAGGGGCTGGGTGATAGCACAGCAGGGAGGGCATTTGCCTTGCACGCTGTTGACCCGGTTCGATCCCTGGCATCCCATATGGTCCCCTAAGCACCCCAGGACTAATTCCTGAGTGCAGAGCCTGAGCATTGCTGGGTGTAACCCCCAAAAAAGCAAAATAAATAAATGAATGAATAAAAATAAATAAAATAAGATGATTGGGCGAGAGGCCTCTCAAGCAATGCCTTAGATGCGCCGGACATTCTTGCTGATACTCAGCACAATGAAAATACTTTAAACTTATTTCACTTTTTGAAGTAAATTTTTACTTTATTAAGTCTCGGCCAAAGAGACAGCACAGGGCAAGGAGCCGGTCTTGCTTGTAGCCAATCCTGATTTGATCGCTGACACCACATGTGGTCCCTGAGCACAGAGCCAGGAGTAAATCCTGAGCACTGTTCAGAATGTCTTTAAATAAAATGAAGCTTATCCAGAAAGAAAAAGGATTGGGAGTATTTAATCTAACGAAGGTGAAAGAGTTATACCCTGAAAACCGTATGGCATTACTGAAAGTGTTAGAAGACACCAGACACTATTAAAACAATCATCGTACATAAAGGTAAATTTCAGGGGCTGGAGCAATAGCACAGTGGGGAGGGCGTTTGCCTCACACGCAGCCAACCCGGGTTCAATCCCGGCATTCCCTGAGCATCGCCAGGAGTAATTCCTGAATGCAGAGTCAGGCGTGACCCCAGCATTGCTGGGTGTGACAGAGAGAGAGAGAGAGAAAGAGAGAGAGAGAGAGAGAGAGAGAGAGAGAGAGAGAGAGGGGAGAGAGAGAGAGAGAGAGAGAGAGAGAGAGAGAGAGAGAGAGAGTCTCAGACTCAGTGCATTCCCTAACAGAATACCAGCAGCATGGCTGGAGGCACAGGAAAGTAGGTAGGAACTTGCTTTACACGCAGCCAACCAGAGTCTGATATCCAGCGCCCCCTCTGGTCACCTGAGCACCTGCAGGAGCCATGCATGAGTGCAGAGCCCAGACTAAGCCCCGAGCATTGTCGGTATGACCTCAAAACAAAACAGAAAAGAAATACCAATGGGATTTTTTTTTTGAGGAAGTAGAAAGGTAGTTCTAAAGGGATTTGGGGAGAGGGGGGCTCCCAAGTGGTGTTCAGGAGTTCCTGGCCCCCTCCCCAGCAATCCTCAGCCATCTAGGCTGACATGAGTGTTAGCAACTGAGAATCCCAAGTTGCATGACCCTGCAGTGCTGGGGATCACCGAGGTCCCCCTTGTGTGCTGGGGGGACTCAGGGGGCTCCACCCACTGATGCTCAATGCACCCTGCGGTGCTGGAATCAAACCCAGAAAGCAGCAAGACTGAGGAAGAAAGCACATGCCCAGACAGGCCGTAGGAGTCCCACAGGCGTATCAGATGAGAGCCGAGGGGCCAGAAGGGAGGGTGAGTGAAGGAAACAACAGCAACAGGAATAACTCAGGGACGTGAACCCTCACCAAGACACACTCCAGCCAGCGAGATGATAGTTCAGATTTGAAGGTGTGACACAAAGTTTCACGGACAAGCAACAGCTAAGAATTTTATGGCCTCAAAACAGTGTTGAAGAACATTAAAGGAGCTTCTCTAAAGGTGAGACAAACTACACAAACACACACAACTGTGCAAAAGGATGGCAAAGGGATTCTTCCATCTAGATCATTTTACACACTGTCAATGACCTGACCCGCCAGCCAGAGACACAGGGCGGAAGATGGGTCTGAAACTGTTTCTTTTCCCTTCTTTTTGTGAGGGAATGCATACCTATCTGTGCTCAGGGCTTACCCCTGGCTCTGCTCAGGGATTTCTTTTTGTGGTGCTTAGAGAACCATGTGGTACCAGGCTCAAACCCAATTTGCTGCGCTCAAAGCAAGTGCTTCACCCATTGTGCTATTTCTCCACCCCATGGATCGGAAAAGTGAGCCCAATTTTTGGGGGGGGTGAGGGTAGTGTTGGGCCACACCCAGTGATCACTCAGATGTCACTCCTGGAAGTGCTCAGGGGACCATCTGGGATGCGGGATTGAGTGCAGGTCAGCCGTGTGGGTGGCAAGTGTCCCGTCTTGTTGTGTTGTACTATCTCTCCAGCCCAGAACCCAAGATTTTGATGCCTACAAAGACACATCTGAATAGTCAAGGTAAACACAGACTCAAAGTCAAAGGCTAGAAAATAATCGTTTTTTAATATTTTATTATACCACCATGAGATATACAATTACAAAGATGTTCATGTTTAGGTTTCAGTCATACAGTGTTCCAGCACCCATCCCTCCACCAGTGCCCATTTCCCACCACCAATGTCCCCGATTCCCTCTCTCCTCCCCTAGCCTGCCTCTATGGCAGGTTCTTTATCTCTTTTCTCTCTTTCTCTTGGAAAATAATCTTACAGGCCAAAAACTCCTTTAAAAAGATGAGCATTTTTATATTAGATAGGATAGACTTCAAATTTTAAAAAATCTGTAAGAGGGGCCAGAGCAATAGCATAGCAGGTATGGTGTTTACCTTGCATGAGGCTGACCCGGGTTCGATCCTTGGCAACCCATACGGTCCCCCAAGCACCACCAGGAGTAATTCCTGAATGAAGAGCCAAGAGTAACTCCTGAGCATTGCCAGGTATGACCCAAAAAAGAAAAAATTAATAAAAAGCTGTAAGAGACAGGGATGGTCATTATTTAATGATGGATGCACTGGTACAAAGATCTCACTCTGGACTAGAAGAGCAGGTAAAGCATTTGCTATGCATGTGGCACAGTTTCAATCCCCAGGACGCTGTAAGGTCTCCAGAGTCCACCAGGAGGAATTCCTGAGTGCAGAACCAGGAGCAACCTCTGAGCACCACCAGAGGTGTAACCCCAAAAACAAAGAAGAAAAGAGCTCACGATTGCGTATGTACAGTCACACGGTGATGGGCCTTCAGAATATTCAGAGCAGGCTTGCACTTTATGCCCATGTTCTCGCTTGTTTGCTCTGAGATTTCTTTACTATTCGGGTCTCCCAAAGAGGAATTGAAAGAGCTGTGCTTGGAATATCACGCCTCACTCAAGTGAGAGAAGGAATCTGGAGTTCCGACCTCCGTCGGCGTTCAGAGTCAGGGACGCTGTCTCGTTGCCAAGGCATCGAAAATCAGATGGGCTGGACATGTAATGCGATTTGGAGAGGACCGCTGGACTAGAGCCGTTACCGACTGGATCCCACGAGATGTCAAAAGATCACGTGGCCACCCACCTAAGATGGTCAGACTTCTTCAAGACCGTGAACGAACAATTTGAGGCTCTTTGTATTCCTGAAGCAACCAGATGCCATTGGGCTACACTGGCACGTGATAGGGTCAAATGGAAATTTTTCTCTCGCCCCTCTCCAGGAAATCGATAAACAACGGGATGTCTAGTGATCTACTTTCTTTACTTACTTATTTCTGCTCAGGAGAAGCCCGTGCCTCTCATCAACACGCTTCCCACTTTCTCTGCTCTCACATCTTTCTAAGCAAGTCGCACTCAATAATAAGTACGTTGAGTCACCCTCTCGCTCCTTCTGAAATTCTTTTCTGGGAGGAAAAGGCATTAGGCCCCCAACCTCTCTGCTAAAATTGGGCCTGATTTTCCTCCCCCCCAGCCCACGGTTCCCAGAGTAACGGAGTAGTGGGGGCCACCTTCCACCCCACATGGAGCAAGTGGACTAGAGGCTGCTTCTGGGGCAGCTGGACATGAGCATCTGTGCCATGTGGAGGCTCGCAGCAACTTTACCAGTCCTGGTGCAAGAGAGAGAGCTCCCACGCATGGGTGGCCCAGGTGGGACAAGCAGAGAGGTAGGAGCACTGTTTACTCGAGTCTCCCTCCCTTGCCCCCTGTTTTATTTTATTTCATTTTATTTTATTTTATTTTATTTTTGAGTCACACCCAGCGATGCTCAGGGGTTACTCCTGGCTCTGCACTCAGGAATTACTCTTGGCGGTGCTCGGGGGACCATATGTGATGCCGGGGATCGAAGTCGCCACGTGCAAGGCAAGCGCCCTTCCCGTTGTGTTATCGCTCCAGCCCCTGCTCTCTGTTTCAGAGCCACAGGCAACATGTTTTTCCATGTTGTACCCGGAAGCATGAAAAGTGAAATATCACAATGTTCTCATTTGAGTTAGCTCCTTAAGCACAAACTCTACAACACTGATATCCCAGGCAGAGCAAACAGGGCTGGGTGGGAAAGTAACGTAGAAGCCAACTAACCTCAACCAACAAAAACCTGGGCACAGAAGGCTCAGCGAGCAGCAACTTGGGAAACCCTCCCACAAGGACTTACCATCCCCATGGTGCGATGCAACCATTTTCACAAATTTTCTTTTACTAAAGTATTGTTTGATCATTCCTTTAGTTATTTAGTGGTAACAAGCAATATAAAATAAAATATTTGGGGCCAGCTATGGGGGCAGGCTTGAGGGGTGGTTGGGAAATGGAGATAGTGGAGGAAGAGGCAGCCGTGAGTGGGGGTGGGATTGATGTTGGAACATTCAATGCCTGCAACAAATCCTCATGAACAACAGTGTGAACCCCAGTATTTCAATAAAGTGGGAAACAATGTTCTTTTATTGTTGTTGTTGCTTATTGGGCCACACCCAGGAATGCTCAGGGGTAACTCCTGGCTCTGCAGTCAGGAATTACTCCGGCCGGTGCATGCGGTACCATAAGGGATGCCAGGGATCAAATCTGGGTGGCTGCATGCAAGGCAAATGCCCTCCCCGCTAGTGCTGTTGCTCCGGCCTCTTATAGTAACTGTTCTTGAAGGAATAATTGAAAGAGATGGGCCTAGCTGTCGTGTTTAGGGCCCTTCTTCCCCCAAACTGAGTCTATCTTCTCTAATGCGTAAACGGACAGTCTCGAGACAGACCACATACTTGGTCACAAAGCACATCCCCATAAAATCAAGAAGATAGGAATCGTACTATTGTATTAACTTAGGCCATGATGCTTTGAAAATGGAAATTAACCACAGACAGAAATGGGAGGGAAAGTTCAGGTACTTGGAAATTAAACAACTTGCTACTGAACAACCAGTAGGTCAAAGAGGAAATCAGAGAAGAAATCCAAAGATTCCTGGAAACAAATGAGAATGAGGACACGAGCTACCAGAACACACAGAGCACAGCAAAGGCAGAGCTCAGGGGAAGCTTATAGCCAAGCACGCATTCCTTAGCAAGCAAGAAAGGGCTCAAATACTGAAAATGGGGCGATCAGGGGGGGGCAGACAGGCCCCTCCCCCCGTCTGTCTCTACAAAGCCCCACCGGCCAGAGACCACCTCTCGCAACCGCAGCTGTTTCCCTGGCTGGAGTCCACTGCTCGAAAGAGCCCCATCCACGAGAAGACATTTTCAAACTCAGGTATGCGGGTCACCTGCGGCTGGTTCCCACCGACCTTCTTGGAGTGGGGATTCAGGCCCTCCCCCCAAGTCCCGCCCTCCAGAAGGTCACTGGCAGCTCCCAGAACTCCTCCCCGGCCTTTGCAACCTCACTCCTGCCGTGGTTCAGACATGCAGCTGGAAATCTCCAAGGAGACCAACAAACTGCAGATTACTGGCCCGAGGCCGCTGTGTGTAAGCACAATTTCTGCTCTGTAAGAACATAGTAGTAATTTCTTAAACAGTGGGATCAGATGGCCCAATGGGTCCAGGGTGAGATTTAATAATTCCTATTAATCTTCTTTTAAGAATATGTCTTTTGACCAGTTTTAGCAAATTAGCTCTAACAAAGCAATATAAATTAGATTATTCAGATTATTGTAGGCTCAGGATAGGTCCAAATAGTAGTTTGAAATTCTGAAATAATGATGATCCAATTTTGCACATAATAACCCAGGAAAAGCTTTTGACTTTATCAATACCATGACTATTTATACGTTGCAATAATTGATATAGTTAATGACATGGGACAGAGCTGCTACTGGCTCTCACTGTGCCCAGCCGCTCATGAGGTGCCCGGGAGGGATGGCAGGTTCTAGCCCTGGCCCGCCACCCCAGCAGAGCCTCACAACAAGCCAGACGACCCCCCCACTCCATGAGGACCTCCATTTTCCACATCCGGACTTCCTCCTCGTCAGAACTCCACCCAGCAGACCAGCCTATCACAGCCCAGCTTGTGCAGCCACAAGCGGCAGTGCGGTTCATCAATAAATGCTTGATTTGAGATGACTACAAGAGTATGCTACCTGCACGGCAGAGCCTGGCAAGCTACCCATGTCGTATTTGATATGCCAGATACCAGTAACAATTATAGACCTCATTCCCATGACCTCATGGAATGGTTTGAGGCTCTTTATGTTCCTGGAGCAAGCAGATGCCCTTGGGCTCTACTTGCATGAGACAGGTCATATGGAGATGTTACTGGTGCCCACTCGAGCAAATCAAAGAAGAACAGGAAGACAGTGATACAGTGAATGCCGGCTAGGAGAGCAGGCATGGGGGCGTGGGGAGGGTAGGAAAGGAAGGTCTTTGGTGGGGGGCACACTGGTGATGGGACTGGTGTTGAGTGATGAATGCTTGTAACGACTGTACTGTGAAACAAACGTTTTGTACTTTGTAAATCACGGTGCTCAAATAAAGGGAAATTAAAAGATAATAAAAAAGAAAGGGCCCAAATAAATAATCTAACAGCATAGCTTAAGCAACTAAAAAAAGGACCAACAATGGAAAGCCAAAGCAAGCAGAATGAAGGAAACAATAAAATTTGAAGCTGAAACCAGTGAAATGTAAACTTTAAAAAAATTCAAAATAGGGGCCAGAGCGATAGCCAAGGGGTAGGGCGTTTGCCTTGCACGCGGCGGTCTATGCCGTCCCGGGTTCAATCCCCAGCATCCCATATGGTCCCCCCGAGCACCGCCAGGAGTAATTCCTGAGTGCAGAGTCGGGAGAAACCCCTGAGCATCGCCGGGTGTGACCCAAAAAAAAAAAAAATTCAAAATATGAATGAAACCAAGAGCTGGTTCTCTGAAAGAATAAGCAAGACGGACAAACCATTAGCCAGAGGCACAAAGAAAGAGATGAGTCTAATAAACTAACCGGAAATAAACAGAAGGAGTTGGAGTGAGAGCACAGCTAGTACATTCTTGCCTTGCACGCAGCTGACCCGGGTTCAAATCCCGACATCCCATACTGTCCTCCAAGCACTTCCAGGACTAATTCCTGAGTGCAGAGCCTGGTGCAATCCCTGAGCATTGCTGGGTGTGACCCCAAACAAAAGAAACAAACAGAAAAAGAAATAAAAGGTGGGATGGAGAATGTGGGAAGAGGGGAGCCAGAGCAGTAGGGCAGCAGGTAAGGCACTTGCGTTGACCGCGGCTGACCTGAGTTTCAACTCCAGCACCTCAGAGGGTCTCCTGAGTCCCACGAGAACCCTCGGCACAGTGCCAAGAATACGCCTGGGGAGGCGGAGCTATGGCGCAGTGGGTAGGGCCTCATGGCGGCGACCGACCTGGGTTCGATCCCTGGCATCCCATATAGTTCCCTGAGCCCTGCAAGGAATTATTCCTGAGTGCAGAGCCAGGAATTACCCCTGAGCATGGTCGGTGTGGAGTCCCCAAAAAAAGAATAAGCCCAGAACACTACCACATGTGACCCAAAATAAGAAAACAAAAATTTATTTTCAAAGAGACACTGTTAAAATTTGATTTCGCATAATTTGTGTTCATGTAACATATTCCAACATCACTGGTTTTCAATGTTCCTCATTATAAACCAACATTTGCCTATACTCAGTAAAGCCCACCACCAAAAGCATACAAATATTCACACCCTACGATCTAACAACTGTGCCCCACTCCCCAGAGAAACAGCGAGCACACAGCAGGCATTCACAGTGCTGCTGTTTGAGTGACTGCAAAGAGCTTGTTTCAGCAAACAATATTAGATATAACGCAGCACCTATGTGCTCTGAAACATGCAGCATTTAAGGGCTGAAGTTGCTCCTGAAACACTTGCGAGAGAGACACGTGTTGCCCAGACAGGTGTGATGTGCAACATCATGACAATGCATGGAAAGTGCAGTGCCGATTTCTGCGTGTCTGTCCGTCTGTCTGTCCGTCTGCCTGTCTGTCCATCTGTCTGTCTGTCCGCCTGTCTGTCTGCCTGTCCGTCTGTCTGTCAGTTTGCCTGTCTGTCCACCTGTCTGTCTGTCCGTCTGCCTGTCTGTCCGTCTGTCTGTCAGTCTGCCTGTATGTCCGTCTGTCTGTCAGTCTGCCTGTCTGTCTGTCCATCTGTCTGTCTGTCCGTCTGTCTGTCTGTCCGTCTGTCTGTCTGTCCGTCTGCCTCTCTTCCTTCCCTTCCTTCCTTCCTTCTTCCTTCCTGCTTCCTACTTTTTCTTTCTTTTCTTCCTTCCTTCCTTCCTTCCTTCCTTCCTTCCTTCCTTCCTTCCTTCCTTCCTTCCTTTCTTTCTCTCCCCCAAGTTTTATTTTGTGAACGCACCCATGAAGTAGACAGTCATTCATAGTTGGTTCTTTGACACACAATGTTCCATCACTGATCCCACTACCAGTATCAACTTCCTGCCTCTGTGTCCCCAGATTCCCTCTCCTGGCCCCAGCCTCACCTAGCCCCAACCTGCCATCTTGACATGCGCCTTTCAAATCCTATTGTTTAAATTTGTGTCTTGCGATTTCAGTGTTGTTGACTCTGTGGTTGGGTTATTTGGCTCTATCATTCCTCGACACCATCCCTGTCTGAGTCCCTTGTCCCCTGCTCTATTGCGTCCTCTCTCCCTTCCCCTTCACTCTATTTCTTTTCTCCTCCTCCCCTAACTTCTGAGGCCAAGGCTGGTCCGGCATCTCCCCTTTAAAGCATTGCGTTTCCTCACCCAGTGCTGGTTTCTATAGATGCATTTTGGTTGCCACTGGGAGGACTCATTGCATAAAGCACAGCCCTGCTCTGCCCTTCCGCCCAGTTGGGAAAGGCCAGGGACTGATCTCGCCTGGGATTAGACCCAGGACGTGACTGCTTCTTCTGCAGAAAAGCGTTCAAAGCAGTTCAGCCGAAAGCGAATATCACCTTTGTTCCCTATTTGAAAGGAAAAGGAACACCCACATCCAGTAACAACAAATAAACAAAACAAGTGTGGGATGGGACCCCGGCTTGAACACAGCCAGTCCAGGATTGGTCTGCCATGGGAAAAGGTGGGCCCCCGTTAGGCACCTGCGGCCAGAAGTCCTTAAAGGGGGTCAACTGTAGTGGGAACGGGCCTGGAACTCCCAGCAGATTTGTTTGGGGGCCACTCTTGGCAGTGCTCAGGGTCACTTCTGGTGATGCTCCAGAGACCATAGGGGATGCCTTGGATCAAAACTGAGGGGAGCCTATTCAAGGCAAATGTTCTCTCCTCTGTTATTGCTCTTATCTTCTTTAGAGATTTTTCCTTTGGGGGGCACTCCTGACAGTGCTTAGGGCTTACTCCTGGCTCTGCACTCAGGGAATCACTCCTGGCAGTTCTCAGGGGACCATACGGGATGCCGGGATAGGACCCAGGTTGGCTATGTGCAAGGTGAACTCCCAACACTCTGTCATTGCGCTGACCCCTCTTTGGGGGTTTTAGACAGCAGAGAATGACAGCCCTGCCTCACTAGCTACCACAGGCCTTTTACACACGGGCCCCATAACTGGGAAAGTCATAGCACCCCAGTAGAATGGAAAGCACTCTGTTAGTTGGAGGAGTTGTCTACATTGGACCTTGCACAAGTCTCAACGCTGCCCGCCCTTTGTGCATGGCTTCTGAACTCGGGCCACTCTAGCCACTCGGCAGCACCAGGAGGGGAGCCCCGGCTCAGTTCCCGAATATCACAGTTCAGCCCTGAGCAGGACTGGGTGACTCACCAGGCTCTTCCCAGCACCTGGCAGGGCTGACTCCAGGCCAGCTCTGCTGCGCCGCCTTGGTCCCCGTGACACCTTCCACTAAGGCTGTCCTGGGTGAAACTAGCTCCTGGGCCCCTGAATTACAGCATTCAAATGACTCATTCCCCCTCTCACGAGTTAACCCATGGGAAGAAAACAGAATTTGGTTGACAAAAAGCAATGAACAGGGGGTCGGAGAAATAACATAGTGGGTAGGAAACTTTCCTTGCATGCAGCCAACCCAGGTTCAATACCCGGCATCCCATATGGTCCCCCAAGCACCGCCCCTGACTGCAGAGCCAGGAGTAACCCCTGAGCATTGCCAGGTGTGACCCAAAACACACACACACACACACACACACACACACACACACACACACACAAAGAGAGGCAGTGAACGTTCTCCCTATTTTGTGAAAATTCAGCTTAAATTTGTTTTTGCATGGCAAGATTCTGTGGTTTACAACACAACTAATTTATACAGCAATGTAGATGAACTTTACAATGTCGAGCAAATAAAGTCAAGGAGAGAAGAATCTCCTCTATTCATTTTTATTTTTTCAATATCAGGAATCAAACTTAAGGCCCCACACAGGGGCCGGAGCGATAGCACAGTGGGTAGGGCGCTTGCCTTGCACGCGGCCGACTTGAGTTTGATCTCCGGCATCCCATATGGTCCCCTAACACTGCCAGGAGTAATTCCTGAGCAAAGAGCCAGGAGTAACCTCTGAGCATCATCAGGTGTGACCCAAAATGAAAAAAAAGACCCCCCGCATATGTACAAGGCAACGTAGTATGTTACATTACAGATGCTTACGTTCGCACATTTCAATTTCTTCTGAAACTGAAGAATGTGTAAAATAAATTTGTGGTGACAGAAGCCAAACAGAGTTATCCTGTTCAAAGCAGGTGGATTCTGCATGGAAGGGGCCAGTGTTGCAGGACTCCTCTAAGAGCCCTGTCTCTACCCGATGGAGGTTTTCCAGTCGGATCTTGGCTCAATACATTAGCATATGAAAAGACACTGGGTGAGCTGCTGGGAGAAATTACCTGAGGGCATTTGACTCGCAGGAGCGAGATGGGATTGGTGTTTTACTAGAAAATGCTCAATCAAGTGTTCGAATGAGACAGCAAAGTTACACATTGGTATGAATCATATGTAGAATCCCCCCACCCCCGAGTAAGCGGTGAAGAAAAGACATCTGGGAGTGGGACAGTGGGAACTATGAAACAATAGAGCAAATAGACATCAATGATTCTCCTCACTAAAGCTTCAGCACTGCTTGGTTGAGGACCCCTCTCAAAATACCAACGCACCCAAAGAAACCAAAGCAACAGGGAGAGATCGGGTTAGGTGGCTGTTCTTGTTACCTGGGCTCTGTGCAACTCTGTTCTCTGTGAGGTTACCCCCAGGAAGGAGAAGCACGCCCCACATCTCGCCTCCCTCAGGGCTGGAGCTTGGGCCAAGAGGGGCCTTTCGCTCAGCTCTGACGAAGCAGGAAAAGCTTCCTCTTACAAGATGGCGCTTCTTCTGTGTGTATGAGAGAGAGAGAGAGAGAGAGAGAGCATATGTCTGCTTGTGTGTGAGAGTCTCTGTATGTGTGAGTGTGTGTGAGTGTGTGTGTTCATCTGTATATGTTGTGTGTGTGAATATGACTGTATGTGTGTGCATGAGTGTGTGTGGAATGTACGTGTGTATGACTGTGCTTGTATGTGTGTGGATAGTGTCTACATATGTGTGAATATGTGAGCATATATGTGAGCAGCTGAGTGAGTGCATGTATGTATGAGTATGTGTGTAAGTGTGTGTGTGTGTGTGAGAGAGAGAGAGAGAGAGAGAGAGAGAGAGAGAGAGAGAGAGTCCTACACCTCTTTACAAAAGGAGGATTAGGGGTTTGGGCCAAGTGTGTGACCCTCTGAGGTGAGGCCGGACTAGGTGCAGCCCCCGCTGGAGCCACTCACAAGTTCACGTGATAGGTGCAGACCGAACTCATGAGATGGATGCATTAAACCTTGCAGGCGGAACGAGTGTGACTGAGAGTCAGAAGATGAAAACGTGCTGACAAGGCCCTCCCAGGCACCACTGGGCCTGCGTGGCCTCTCACCCACTTTGCTTCTCCGGGCCCTGGTGACAAGCCCTTCAGAGCACACATGCGCAGGCTTTATCCTCCTTTCCACAGAGACGCCTTGGAAACTGGCCCATTCAGCTGGCCCTGTTTCCCCCGCAGGTAGGTAGCTGGCCAGCAACTCCAGTCCTAGAGGCTCCCACGGCGGCCCGCTTGCCTGAGTGTCATCTGTGCCTGGTGGAGACACGGATATAAACATATCTTTGAGGCCACACCCTGCAGTGCTTAGAGGCTATTCCTAGCTCCGTGCTCAGGACAGTTAGAGCAAATGAGCCTCTTCATGTCCTGCTAGTGTGGTTCACAAGTCCACAGGCTTCTACATAATCTCAACTTCAGTTACCAACTTGCTTCCTGTGTTTCTCACCTCACAGTTCAGGGCATTATCACCTCCAGACGTAAAGATTTCAGCCAAGGGGCTGGAGACAGAGGCCAGGGGTTAAGGCATCCCCCAACCCACTCTTATCCCAGCACGACATATGGTTGCCACATGCTGCCAGGGGTCGCTCCTGAGCACAGAGCTAGAAACCGCCTCTGAGCAACGCGGGGTGAGACCTCAGAAGACATCTGTATCCGTGGCTCTACATAAAATAGAGATAGAGGTCAGCCATGTCTAGCTGCTGCTTCCTGACCATCACCAAGCTTGGGGATCCCTATGAGCCTCCTTCTCCCACAATCAGAATCCAGGGCTTAAAAGACCTTGATGTGGGCTGGAGCAATAGCACAGTGGGGAGGGCGTTTGCCTTGCATGCGGCGATCCAGGTTCAATCCCCAGCATCCCTATCCCTGAGCACCACCAGGAGTAATTCCTGAGCAAAGAGCCAGGAGTGACCCCCTGAGCATCACCGGGTGTGACCCAAAAGCCAAAAAAAAAAAAAAAAAAAAAAGACCTTGATACTTGGATCACCACCTCCGGGCAACCCAGCCTCCATCCACGTGGGGTGGCTGCTGCAGCAGGGCGTGGCCCCTGTGGGCGGGGGCTCCCTGTCCTCCTCAGACTTGTCTGCTGCAGAGAATCCTGGGCCCCTGCACCTTCGTGCATTTCCTTGGGTCACCAACAGCCTTCTGCTCCAGCCTCTTGCCGTCCCCAGAGTGGTTTTCTGGAGTCTGTATCTGAACTGCTCATCCGGCCCCTGGGAGCAAGAGCCAGCTGGTTCTAACAGATCTTGTGCCTGGAGCCCTTTGTGCTTCCTGAGGAAAAGCAGAGTGTAAGCCCAGCCCTCTCGGAGAGCATCTGGGAAGAATCCGTGACTACTTTCCCTTTGCAATTTATATCCATTATATTACCGTAGCAGCAGTTCTCAAACATTCCATTGGGGTTTTTGTTTGTTTCGAGATCACACCCAGCGATGCAAAGGGCTACTCCTGGCTTTGCACTGAGAATTACTCCTGGTGGTGCTTTGAGGATTATAAGGGAGGCCAGGGATTGAAGTAGGATCACATGTGTACAAGCTAAGTGCCTTGTCCAATGTACTATCACTCTGGCCCCCTCACTCATTTTATTCTTAACTAAGTTTGCACTAAATTTCCTTTGCCTCAGACATCTAACTAGGCCATAGAAATTAAAAATGAACTGTACCTGTCTGATTGGTTATTGGTGTGTTGAGATTGCCCCCTGCTCTTTTCCTTCATGGCTTTAGAATGGATCTGATACATGTGTATGTATGTCAGGCATCATTTGGGCCATATACACCGGTGTCACTAGACTGGTATGGCTGGAGAACTTGATCACGTGAGCATTTGGTGTTATTAGCATTTTAATTTTGTTCGGACTGGCAGCATTCCTGTTATGACTGGCAGTTAGGACTGTCAGAATTCTTGTCTTCATGAGATATGTTCTTGCTCAGCGAAAAACCTTGAAGGATTTTCTGTGAAAGGGGTTCAATAAAAATACAGATGAACAATAAACAAACAAGTTAACATGTTGGCGGCACTGGAATTCACGTCCTGAGCATAAGAGGGCATGCGTGATCTTTCTGGCGTCTTTAGGAATTTTTCACAATAAAAGAGGATTTTTCACTATCTGCACTTTTATGTTCATAGCAGTACTATTCACAATAGCCAGAATCTGGAAACAGAGTGCCCAAGAAC
Organism: Cryptotis parvus; assembly: GCA_021461705.1. Classification (NCBI taxonomy): domain Eukaryota; kingdom Metazoa; phylum Chordata; class Mammalia; order Eulipotyphla; family Soricidae; genus Cryptotis; species Cryptotis parvus. The sequence continues at coordinate 29,403 of JAJIBD010000815.1, read as the reverse complement.
TGATGACTGGATAAAGAAACTGTGGTACATCTACACAATGGAATACTATACAGCTGTTAGGATTTGCCTATAAATGAATGGACATGGAGAGGATCATGCTGAGTGAAATTAGCCAAAGGGAAAAGGACAGATACAGAATGACTGCATTTATTTGCGGGATATAAAAAGATAGCATGATACCAATATCCAAGGCCAGACAAAACATAGATCAGGAGGTCTTGTCGGTTGGTAGAACCTACTGCAAATGTGTAGGAGTCAGAGGTTAGGCAATACAGAGAAAGGAGGGGCAGGAGCGATAGCCCAGCGGGTAGGGCGTTTGCCTTGCACACGGCCGGCCTGTGCCGACCCGGGTTCGATCCCTGGCATCCCATATGGTCCCCCGAGCACTGCCAGGAGTGATTACTGAGTGCAGAGCCAGGAGTAACCCCTGAGCATCGCCGGGTGTGACCCAAAAAAAGAAAAAATAAATACAGAGAAAGGAAAAATGTACTAATAATTATTGTAAATGATAATACCAGTGTAGCACTGGCACTGAAAGTAGGCAAAAGGATATACATGATAACCTCTAACTGTATGTATTGCAAGCCATAGTGTGTAAAAAAGAAGGAAGAGAGAGTGAAAGCGAGAGAGAGAGAGAAAGAGAGAGAGAGAGAGAGAGAGGTGAAAATTGCCTGCCATAGATGCAGGCTGGGGGAGGGGAGAAATCATGGGACATTGGTGGACGTAAATGGGCACTGGTGGAGGGATGGGTGCTGAAACACTATGACTGAAACCCAAATATGAACACGTTTGTAACTATATATTTCACAGTGGTACAATAAAAAAAATTTTTTAAAAAGAGGGTATTTTTGGTTTGATTTTGTTTGGGTTAGTTTTGGGGCCACACCAGGCTACGCTCAGCGGTTGCTACTGGCTCTGCACTTAGGAATCACTCCTGGTGCGCAGGAGACCTTAAGGGATGCTGGGATGGAACGCAGGTCGGCCGCATACAAGACAAGCACCCTTACCTGCTGTGCGATTGCTCCAGCCCCATACAAGAGTATTTTTAAAAGGCAAATTGAGGGTACAGAGAGAAAATACAGTAGGAAGGGTCTTGCCTTGCATGTGTCTAACCTGGGTTTGACTCCCAGAACCCCTATGGTCCCCTGAGGCCTGCAAGGAGTGATCCCAGAGCACAGATACAGGAGTAAGCCCTGAGCACAGCCGGGTGAGGCCCAGTTCCCCCTCCCCAAAAAAGAGGTGGGTTGTGTGTGCTGTGCTGTGGCCTGCAGGCAGGATAGAGGGAAGCCACAGGAATTCGTGGCTTGGGTTTCAGGAGGGCAGAGATGGGGTGTCCACAGGGCACCTTCTGGAGCCGGCTCGCTTCCTGGCTCCTTGTCAGGGGTTCTCACATGCGGCAGCCACCCAAGGGTCTCTCCAGCGCCTCTTGTAAAAACTGATCCAGTCCATGGCGCTCCTGACTACTGCAGCCCCGAGGGTTTAGGATTTCTAGAAATAGCTGGAGAAGATGGTTCGTGGCTACAAAAGGCGTGTCCGTGGGAAGGCAGCTAGTGTGCAGTTGTGGGACAGGAAACCCCCTAGAAAGGCCTGCTACTGAGAAGCTCCCAGCAGAGGGGACCTCTAAATCAGGAGCCCAGGACTCCGGAGGGCATTGATGGATCACTTGACACCCCATTATTCGTCGATTTGCTCGAGCGGGCGCCAGTAACATTTCCATTTGTCTCTGTCACTTGCCAGTGTAGCCCAATGGCATCTGGTTGCTTCAGGAATACAAAGAGCCTCAAAGTGTTCGTTCACGGTCTTGAAGAAGTCTGACCATCTTAGGTGGGTGGTCACGTGATCTTTTGACATCCCGTGGGATCCAGTCGGTAACGGCTCTAGTCCAGCAGTCCTCTCCAAATCGCATTACATGTCCAGCCCATCTGATTTTCGATGCCTTGGCAAACGAGACAGCATCCCTGACTCTGGAACAGCGACAGAGGTCGGAACTCCAGATTCCTTCTCTCACTTGAGTGAGGCGTGATATTCCAAGCATAGCTCTTTCGATTCCTCTCTGGGAGATCCGAATAGCATTCTCATCCTGCTTTCATAGGGCCCAGGTCTGTGAGGCGTATGTAATGCAGGGAGAACGGTGGACTGCTTTGTGCAAATCTAACCAGGCTTATTCCTGACTGCGCCAGGGAACCCCCAGTCCGCCTCGCCTTAGGAAGAAGCAAAGGAGTCAGGCAGGCAGCGGGACCTTGTTCTTGGGTCCAGTCACTGCGCACCTGGAGGGCCGGTGAGTCAGGAAAAAAAGGGAGGCACGGGCGTTGCAGCGCTTTGGAAACAGGGTTAAGCAGCAGTGGGCGGGCACAAACACTAATCCTTGCCGGCTGGCACAGTGGGCAGAAAGTTCTCACCTTGAAAGGGGCTTGAACTCAGAGACTGTTGGGTTTCCTGTTCCCGGATTTCTGCACCGTCTCGGGGTCAGCAGCTCTCTGGAGCACCTGTCGGCCACACCCCCTCCGCCCCCTTCCCAAAGGCGCCCCGCGCGTGTCCCCGCAAGCACGCCCACGCAGGCTGGACTCGGGGCGCGGGGATCCTTACACAGCTGTAAAGTTCTTAGTGCAGCCGCGGCGGCTCCCGGCCCTGTGGTCCTCGTGCTCCACCTTCCCTGTGTCCCCAAACGCCCAGGGCACACCCGGGAAGGACCCACGGGGCGGAGCAGCAGGGCGCGAGTCTGGGTCCGAGGCTCCCTGCGCCACGGGGTTAGGGGCCGGGGTTAGGTACCGTGAGCGCACCCTGACCCTGCTCACCCCAGGTGTGGCCGGGGTTTGCAAAACCCGCCTCTGCACCGCCGACGTTGACGGCTGGACGTTGGCACCAGGGCTCGGGTCCCCAGAAAGCGCGGGGGCAAAGAAAGAGCAGAGCGAGGGGCCCACCCGGCTCCATCCTTGTCCGGGTCACGGTCTCTGAGAGCCCTTCCCTGAAGGCGGGCAGGAGGGCAGGGAGGGGCCGAGCACGCAGCCGCGTCCTGCAGCAGCGCCCAAGCCATTGCCAAGGTCGAGGCCGGCGCTGGCTGGGCCCCGGCGGGCGGGCGCGGGGCGGGGCGGGCGCGGCGGGGCTTTAAGAGGCGGCCCGGGAGAGGCCGAGCCCGGAGGGGACGAGGCGCGATGGAGACGGCCTGGGACTACGCGGGAGCCCTCTTCAGGCGAGTGTCCCTCCCGCCCGGCTCCGGGCACGGCCGCGCCCGCACAGCTACCCCGCACGCGCTCCCTGCTGCGGGTCTGGGGGTGCCCGCGCCGCAGCCACGTGAGCCCCTCGGCTGACTTGGGAGCGTCCATGCCGGGTCCCCGCGCATCGCCGCTGTCACCCCCGCCCGGGCTCTCCTCCAACCCGCCTTAAGTACTAGGGATGTTTCGGGGGTGCGCGGTGAGTGCCCGGCCGCTGTTGTCCCTTCTGCTGCACGGGGGGCCCTGGCCACACCCCGCCCACTCGGCGCTGGAGCTGACCCGTGCGAAGGGGAGGTCTCTCGCTGGTGGCCAGCTGGGCCACTGGGGACAGCCCCAGGGCATACAGCCTGCTGACACCAGAACAGGTCGGGTCACCCTTTTCCCTCACCCAGGGCTGAGCGCTCCAAGCCTCTTGGGCGCTGGAGCCCACCCGTGTGCAAAAAGGAGTGTTTGGGGAGAAGCGTCATCCCGCCTCCAGGCCTGACCTGTAACTCCCTACTTTGACCCTGCTCCCACCCGCTGGGGTGCAAAGTAGCTGGGCATGGCCGTGTGCTTGGGTCCCTCTTCACTGCCTGATGTCCACTAACTACCCTTAGCGATACATTCCCAAAGGAGTCAGTGGAAGAGACTTGATGGAGAGAGAGAAGGGATTGAGTCTGATGACAGCTAAAGAACTTTGGAAGGACAGAGAATCCCCTGAGCACCTTCAGATGTGACCTTCAAGGTGACCGGGCCTGTTTGTGGCGCTGAAAGTCTGGCTTGGAGAAAGCAAAGGGGTCAGCTGCAGTGCCGAGAGCCAGGTGCCTTCTCGAGACCTACCAGGGTTCAATTCCCAGCACCCTAGAGCCGCCCCAAGCCCTGCCAGGTTGTAGAGCCAGGAGTAAGCCCTGAGTAGTACCAGGTGTGCCCTCCCAAACCCACCCACCCCCAAAAAAAAACCACAAAGCTCTAGTGTGGGCTGAGTGTCTGTGGAGCAGGTTTAGGAGAACCCTGCCAGTTCATAAAGGCTGCAGCTTTCTCCTCTAAATGGAACAAAGGGCCTGGGAGCTAGCGCAGGGCGTAAGCCACACGCTCACCTGACGCGTGCCCTGGCAACACACAGTCCTCCAGCTCTGCCAGGTGCCACCACGGGGAGCCCCCCATTGCCTCCATTCAAAATAACAAAACATAAACTATAAGTTCTGGAGAGGAACGCAGAGCAAAACACACGGTCCTTTCACACATCTTTGCCGACACATGTTTTTATTGCCGTTTCAAAACACATTTAGGAGAAAGGTAAAGCCTGGTTTCTTTCCTGTTTTCTTCCGGCCCTTCCCGTTCCATCCACACCCACAGCTCCTCATGGGGGAAGGACTGTTCTTAATTTGGAGTGAGGCTGCTGCCCGATCGCTCTCCCTCTGAGTGCACAAACAGGCTGTTCTTCTCTTTGCTGGGAGGCCTGCACTGAGGGCAGCCGCCTGGGGAACCGGGAGGAGGCGGAGGAGCTGCAGGAAAGAGGCTCTCGGGGGTACGGCACAGCGCCGAGGTGGGGCACCTGCTTTCCTGCTTCGCGGCCTCCAAGCACCGCTGGGATGGCACAAGTGGTACCTGGTGCTGTGAGACTGGAGCAGTTTCACATCCTCGGACCCTTGTTTTGGCTCGTCATCACGTTAGCCTGAGAATCGCAGAAACTGAGGCCTTAAAGAAGCAGAAGCGGGAGGGTTGGAGCAACAGTCCTGGGGGGAGGGCGCCTGCCCTGCATGTGGCTGGGCCAGGCTCGATCCTTGGCACCCCCAAACCATCCAGGAGTGACACCTGAGTGCCAAGCCAGGAGTAAGCCCTAAGCACCGCTGGATGCGGCCCCACAGCAAACACACAAAATAGAACGTTGTGTTAAGGGTTAGAGCTTCGAAAGTGTGAAACCCTGAGTTCAAGCCTACAACGGGGGAGGAGGAATGTGGAGGAAGGAGAAAACTGGTTCAGCCCCTTGCTCTTAACTCCTAGGCCCTCCCCAACTCTAAAGCTGACCTGTGTGAGGTTTCCTTGGGGCCAGGTACAGTGGTGGAGGCAACCAGCTTAGGAGATGTTGGCCTTCGTGGGAGCAGAGCAACCGGACAGCAGGGAGGGCACTTGCCTTGCATGCGGCCAGCCCACATTCAATCCCCAGCATCCCACAGGGCCCCTGAGCACCATCGGGAGTGATGGAGTGATTCCCTGAGTGCAAAGTCAGGAATAACTCCTGTGCATTGCTGGATGTGACCCCAAAACAAACCAAAAAAAAAAAAAAACTTTTTTAAATTTTAAAAAGAAAGTCGTGTTGACAATCAAACCCCAAGGCAATGCCCAGTCTCCTAAAATATAATGTCTTTGCAGCCCTGAAGCCCTGGGTGGCCATCTGTTCGGGCCACTCTTACAGTTCCTTGCAAATCTCCCTGCTTCCAAATTAAACTGGAAAATACAGCTCATGAGTCTTGTTGAAACGAAACCACTTTTCCCCAAGCTCAGGGCTGGAGAGATAGCACGTGCCTCGCCTCAGGCCGACCCCTGCCCTGTATCCTGGCACTGCGCGGTTCCTTGAGTATCGAGGTGGAGGGGTTGATCGCTGGCACTGCCCCCTGCAGGCCATAAACAGCAGTGCTTCACTGGGAGGACTCCTCTGCCTCCTGAGCACCCACCCCCTTCCCGCTGAAAAAAACCAGGACTGGGCTGAGAATCCGTGAGTAGCCACGGGCAAGGGAATTGAACTGAGGTCCCGGCCAGCTTCTGACCGCACTGAAACTGCTGCTCGGCTGCCCTAGTCCATCTTTCCTTAGTAAATAAGTACATGTTGTCAAGGAAATGAGATAAGCAACACGTGTGTCTTTTATGGATGATCAGAGACACGTGAGTGATTAGAAAGTCCCCAGCCCGAATCCTCAGAGTGGTCTGAGTCTTAGTGACCACGCGGCATCGGGGCTCAGGGGCTAGGCCAGTTCTGCCCGGGCGCCGGTTTTCCGCATGGTCGGGGGCCTGGACCAAGCCTGCAGCCCCTTTAGCTGTAACTTTCATAACTGCAGCTGTCAGAAAACTCAGGTCCGTGATTCTTGGTTCGAAATGGCCCCTTTTGTAGCTGTTTCATGCCTTCCCTTGGACGAGGAACTGGATCTTGTGTGTAGCTGCTGTTTCTGTACAGATTTAATCTCAATTTTGATGATCTAAGCAAGGAACCGAGATTTTCCTCCAAGCCTATCTCCAGGGTTACAGATGCTCACACTTTTTGCGTCTAAACACTTTTTCTTTTTCAGTTTTTGGGTCATACCCGGCAATGTTCAGGGGTTTCTCCTGGCTCTGCACTCACACTCAGGAATTACTTCTGGCGGTGCTAGCGGGACAGTATGAGAATCCAAGGATTGAACCAGGATCAGCCGCATGCAAGGCAGATCCCTGCCCACAGTACTATTGCTCTGGCCCCTAAACTCGTATTCGAGTATTTTTTCAAGGAGTGCGAATACTTCGCTGTCGTGGGTTGAATAGTGTCCACATACCCAGCTCTGCTGGACCATGAATGGCCCAGTCTGGGGGCACGGAGGTGAGTGGGGCTCTCTGTGGGGCAGGGGTGTCCCCCTGTGCATATCTGCTGTCTGTATCTAGCCTCATGGCTGCTGGGGAACAGAGAACGTACAGACACCCACACAGTCGCCAGGGTTTCCCTAGTCATCCTCTGCCATGGGCCCCGGGCTCACAGCCATGGGCACTTGCTCTCCAAGCTCGCTCGTCTCTCTCTGAGCACAACCTTGACAACAGCACTTTCCTTGACGTTCACTGTCACTCTTGGCCTTAGCGACCCAGCCACTTAACTCATGACCTAGTTTGGCTTGTGCCTGATTGCCCTCGTGTGGATCCCTCTTCCCGCTCCTGCCCAAAACGATGAAATGTGGTGCTCCCTCAGACACAGTGGTGCTCCCTCAGGCACAGTGGTGCTCCCTCAGACACCGTGGTGCTCCCTCAACACTGTGATGCTCCCTCAGGCACAGTGCTGCTCCCTCAGACACAGTAGTGCTCCCTCAACACTGTGATGCTCCCTCTGACACAGTGGTGCTCCCTCAGACACAGTGGCGCTCCCTCAGACACGGTGGTACTCCCTCAGACACAGTGGTGCTCCCTCAGGCACAGTGGTGCTCCCTCAGGCACAGTGGCGCTCCCTCAGACACAGTGGTGCTCCCTCAGACACTGCGGTGCTCCCTCAGACACAGTGGTGCTCCCTCAGGCACAGTGGTGCTCCCTCAGACACAGTTTTCTCTGATTGTCCTCTCACCCATGACACCCAAACGTTTCTTGGCAGAGACCTGGTTCCCAGGCCGCCAGCGGCACTCAGGGCCTTCAGCATAAGTGTCAGTTTAAAGGGTGGCGCATGAGAATGGCTCTTGTTTGTCTGTTTTAGTTTGTGCTTTGAGGTCACACCCGGCCGTGCTCAGGGGGTTACTCCTGGCTCTGTACTCAGGAATTACCCCTGGCAGTGCTTGGGGACTATTTGGGATGTCGGGGATTGAACCTGTGTTGGCTGTATGCAAGGCAAAAACCCTACCCGCTGTGCTGTGGCTCCAGTTCCAGGACTGCTCTTCTTATGACTGGGGTTAGCTTTGTTTGGTTCCAGTTGTTGTTTGTTTGGGGTCATACCTGGTGGTTCTCCAGGGGACGCTAAGTTTTGCAAGGGTCAAGGCACTCCAGGCCTAACTTCGCCGCTTTAGTTCCTTCATTGTCCTTAGTTAAGAATTTTGCTTCCCAGGGGGCCAGGCAATAGTGCAGGGGGTAAGGCGTCTGCCTTGCTCTTGGCCGACCGGGGTTGAATCTCTGGCACACCACATGGTCCCCCAAGCCCACCAGGCGTGACCCCTGAGCGCAGAGCCAGGAGTTAGCCCTGGACATCACTAGATATGGCCCAACAACCCCCTCCACCCCCAGTGAACTCAGCTTCCCTCAGGGCAACACAAAGGTCTCCCTGTTTTCTCTCTTCCCTCATCACGGTTTCGAGAATATTCTAGGAAATCTGACTTCCCCTGTTCTTCTGATTTCCCTGAAACAATCTATTTCCTTGAACACTTTTCCTCATTTTCTTTCTTTCCTCACGTTGGCGATCTCTTCCCTTCCTGCTTCACCCGGGACCTGACCCGCTTTCTTGTCTCACCGTCTTCTGCCAGAGTGACTCGGGGGAAAGGTGCCACTCGGCGGTGGTTTGGCTCCGGAGTGCCGAGGGGCCGCGCCCAGACATTGTGCTGCTGGCCGGGGATGGATCAGTCCAGGAAGAGAAGCAGACCCCAGCTGGCTTACTGGGTTGCTCTGCTGATGAGCCACCGGTCAGCCTTTCCGCTCACTGGTTTAGTGGACGTGACCGCACAAAGAGCAGAAGATTTCATTTTTATTTCTTCAAGGATTTTGAATAAATCTTTGGTATCAGGGATGAAAGCCAGAGTCTAACACATGCAGAGCAAGCGCCCGACCAGTGAGCTGCTGGTCTGTCTGCCTTTCTGTGCTTCTTCTGCCTTTCTGTGCTTCTGTCTCTCTGTCGTTCTGTTTCTGTCTTTCTTTCTGTCTTCCTTCCTGCCTTTCTTTCTTTCCTTCCTGCCTTTCTTTCTTTCTTTCCTTCTTTCTTTCCTTCTTTCTTTCTTTCTTTCCTTCTTTCTTTCCTTCTTTCTTTCCTTCTTTCTTTCTTTCCTTCCTTCTTTCTTTCTTTCTTTCTTTCTTCTTTCTTTCTTTCTTTCTGTCTTTCTTTCTTTCTGTCTTTCTATCTTTCTGCCTTTCTTTCCTTCTTTCTTTCCTTCTTTCTTTCCTTCTTTCTTTCTATCCTTCTTTCTTTCCTTTTTCTTTCTTTCTGTCTTTCTGTCTTTCTGCCTTTCTTTCTGCCTTTCTCCTTTCTCTAATTTTTTGGTGAAGCAAGAAATTTTTATCAAAATTTATCTAGAAACAGGGGCTGAAGCGATAGCACAGCGGGTAGGAGCATTTGTCTTGCATGGTGCTGACCCAGGTTCAATCTCCAGCATCCCATGTGGTTCCCTGAGCACCGCCAGGAGAACTCCTGAGTTTAGAGCCAGAACTGATCCTTTAGTATCACCGAGTGTGACCCAAAAAGGAAAAAAAGCTTATTTAGAAACATATGAAGGGGGAGAGAGAGAGAGAGAGAGAGAGAAACAGAGAGAGAGACAGAGAGACAGAGAGCGACGAGAGAGACAGAGAGAGAGAAAGTGCATGTTCAAGAGATAATGGGTCTCTCCAGATTCTTCTCATTGCTGTTGGAGGTGGGCCACACCCAGTGGTGCTTACTCCTGGCTCCGTGCTCAGGGTCACTGTGGCGGGGCTCAGGAGGCCAAAAGGGATACCAGGGATCGAACCTGGATATGTTGCTTGCAAGGCAAGTGCCTGACGCACTACGCTATCTCTGGCCCCACTTAGTTCCATTTCTGGTGTGTGCCCATGAGTCTTTCTCTAAAAGAAATCTCAGTTCTGTGAGGAAACAGGGCAGGGAGAGGAACAATAGATGCATGTTCCTTTCTGTGCAAATTGAAAATGGTCAGGAAGAGGGCAGGGGAATGGACCAGGGTGGCCGCACAGCGGTAGGGCGTTGCCTTGTTGTACGCAGCTGACCAGGATTCGATCCCGGCATCCCAATGGTCCCCTGAGCACTGCCAGGAGTAATTCCTGAGTGCAGGAGTAACCGTTGAGCATCGGGTGTGCCCCGCCCCCCTGCAAAAAAAAGAAAAAGAATCAAGAGGTTAAGGAAGGAGCAGAACCAGACAGTGGGTGACAATAAGAACTTTCTGCGATCACCTGCGAGGTCCTGGAGCATCAGTGCCCTCTGGGCAGAGGTGTGGGCAGCTCCTCCATGAGCCAACTGGACCCGCACTCGAGAGGGCAGAGCTGTGGGTGCCCGCGAGGTGTCCGCCATGAGAACCCGATTCCCAGACCTGGGCTTTGTTCTCTGAGAAGCTTCTGAGCTTTTCTTCAATTAGCCACTGAGCTGCCTGTGTTCTTGGTGCTTGTGACGACCTACCACAGGTCTGCCTGCCCATGGCTCTGAGAATGGGGCCATGGTGTCCTATTTCAGAACGGGGCCATGGGCCCTGCTTTGGCGGTGATACTTTGGTAGCTGAAGCTCCAGGGAACTCTGGATCTGAGCGAGTTTCTGGCAAATCCAAGACTGGGAGGTTTTCCTGCTGGGGCAGGCACCGTATCAGTATCAGGGCTGGTTCAAGGCCCTGTTCCAGGCTTCCGACTCTGACCGTGCTCATCTCTCCCCACCCGCCTCAGCCCTGCTCGCCTTCCCGGTGTGTCCCTCAGTGCTCTCAGGAATGTGCTCATGGGCAGAGCGGAACTCGCCTCCTCTCTCCCCACTGTTGGCCAGTGAATTTGCCCCGTGTTGTGCCTGGGCTGTGGCCAGAGACCGAGAGGAAGTCCTGACCCCGAGGCCCCTGGCAGCACTGCCTTACCCCGTCGGCTGCCAGATCATGAGAACATAAAGCGCGTTTCCTGCAGCCCAGCTTGGCAGAGTGTGGGCATCTTACTAGCTGCATTGTGTAACCGAGGCTGGGACCTAAGCGTGACTCCTGGAGATCAGGGCAAAGTTCAGAGGCTGCCTGCGAGACCCCTGTCCTGTCAGGATCCACTCTCTGGAGCCCGCTCTGTGCCCTGGGTGTGCGTGGGGGACCACAAACTTGGCCTGGTCGACCTGGCACAAGTGCCCGCAGACACCCTGCTGGAAACAAACACAAAGTGGCGCTGACAGTCAGAAGGGCCAGGGGTGCTGTGTAAAGACAGGAAGAGGGCCGGAAAGATAGGACAGTGGTTAGGGTACTTGCCTTGCATTCAGTTGAACTGGGTTCAATCACTAGCACCCCATATGGTCCCCCAAGCACCGACAGGAGAAATTCTTGAGCCCAGAGCCAGAAGTAAGCCCTTAGCACAGCCACGTGTGGTCTAAAAGTGGAAAGAATGAGAGAGAGACAGAGACAAAGAGAGAGAGACAGAGACAGAGACAAAGACAGAGACAGAGAGACAGAGATAGAGACAGAGAGAGAGAGACAGAGACAGAGACAGAGAGAGACAGAGAGAAAGCACTGGTCAGGCCCCAGGCCGAGGTTTGCTGCTGGCGTTTGAAGCTCGGAGCAAACTCAGTGAGGTCTCACCACTTTTCCTTATTCCTTTCCTGAGGTGTCTGTGGGGACTGGCCTCAGTGAGAAGCGCTGAAGTAGTCTGCGGAATGCAAGACAAGTGCCTAAACCCTGCGCTGTTTGTAAACTCTGACCCAGTTTGTATTTCTTGAATTATTATCAAAAGCCTCAGACATGGCGACTAGAGAGATAAAACAGTAGGCAAAGGATTTGACTTACATACAGCTGACCTGGGTTCGATCCCTGGCTTCACACAGTCCTCAAGTCCTGGTCAGGAGTGATTCCTGGGAGTAATCCCTGAGCTTCACAAGATGTGATCCCAAAACAAAGCAAAAAAAGCAGCTGTAAAGATGGTCATTAAAAAAAAAATGAAAACAATCTTTGGGGTCACATGCAGTGATGCTCAGTGGTTACTCCTGGCTCTGCACTCAGGAATTACTCCTGGAGGTGCTCGGGGGACCCTATGGGATGCCAGGGATGGAACCTGGATCAGCTGTGTGCAAGGCAAACGCCCTCCCCGCTGAGCTATTGCATCACTCCAGCCCTAGATGGCCATTTTTTTAAACTTTATACATTATGTTTTTGGTCTGAGCTGTGAGGGCTTATGTATGGGAGCGTTAGAGGGTCAGAGAGATGGTCAATGAGCAGGGCGACCTGCGTCCACCCACCCAGATTCAGTCCCGACACCCCATATGACACCATAAGCTCCCCATGAGGTCCCCTGAGCTGTACCAGAGGTGATCCCTGAGCACAGAGGCAGGAGGAAGTTCTGAGCACTGCTGGTTATGATCCCCAAACAAGCAACAACACAACATCAAAAGCACTACAGCAAATTCTCAGCCACTAAATTTCTTTTAGTTTTCGTTTTTTTTTTAAATTTCTTCTTCTTTTATGTCTTCCCCTTTCCTTTTGCTGTTGTTATTCAGATGGCCAGGGTCACCCATGCCTGACGTTGATGCTTTAAGGGGCAGGGGGCGGGAGAGCTGTGCCCATCAGGTTACAGCCTCGGAGTAAAGGTGAAAATTTTTACCTTTGTTTACTTTTGCTTACTTTTTGTTTACTTTTTGGCCACACTTGGCAATGCTCAGGGCCTGGCTCTGAGCTCAGGAATTACTCCTGGCAGTGCTTGGAGTAATGGGATGTGGAGGATCAAACTCGGGTCGGCCGAGTGCTCCCCCATTGTGTTGTCCCTCCGGCCCCTTATTTCTATTTTTCTATCCCACGTCCAGGCCCCTGGCGTTTATGGGATTACAGACGAAGAAGGTTCTGCTCACCCCCTCAAGCATTCAGCGCCCCTTCCGAGTTTCCAACCATGACAGGAGCAGCCGGCGGGGGTGACGGCCAACAGTTTGAAGGAACTCCTTGGCAAGGTACGCGAGCTGGGCTGTCTGTGTCCCACAAGATCCGAAGTCCAGCTGAGGCCAAGGGTGCTAAAGTTGGCAGAGCTCGTGGCCTCAGGAAGCCTGAGGGGAGCTGTGTCACTGAAAGAAGGAAGGGAATGAGTATTGTCTCTCTACATCATGAAAGACTGAGGTCACTTGTCACTTGTCACTTGTCTTCCCATTGTTCATCTATTTGCTCAAGCAGGCGCCAGTAACGTCTCCATTTGTTGGGAATGAGGTCCATTATTGTTACTGTTTTTGAATACACCACGGGTAGCTTGCCAGGCTCTGCTGTGCTCTGGGTTCATTCCAGGGGGCCCAGTCTTTTTCTATGTCAGACCATCAACCATCCAGGGCCCATGGGGCAGAGCCCTAGACAAGCCTGTCTCCTGTCTGCCACCTGCTGGCGCAGCAGGGCACCGCAGTCACACCTGCAACACCTTGAGGGGCAGGGAAAGATGGAGGTACAGAAACTAATTCTTAACGATAGTCATCAGCTGATAATGTCAGTTTTTTTCTTTTCTGCTTTTTAAATTCAGGGGGCCACCCCTAGCAGGACTCAGGGCCTGCTCCCAGCTCAGTGATCAGTTGGGAGTACTTAGGGATTCCTTCCGGTGCAGCTCAAGGGGTCATGCAAGCTGGGTGTTGAGCCTTGCCCTCCTGCAGGCACAATCCAAACTCCATGCTATGAAGCTTTTGCCTTTTTATTTCATCCCCTCTTTATTTCTATGACAAGGGAGAATGGAAGCTGAGGAGATGGCTGATCTTTTGATAAGGGCTTTGCATGCATAAGTCCCAGATTTTATTTCTGGTACTACTTGGTTCCCCAGAACACCACTGGGAGTGAATTCCAGAATGATACCAGAAATGACCTCGCCCTAAAAAAGAAAAAAAAAGAAAAGAAAAGAAAGACAAGGGGAAAATGCAAGAAACATCAAGCTTTGAAAATTTCAGGCCAGAGCAATAGGACAGTGGGTAGGGCCAGATCAGCAAATAAGAAAGTGCTTTAGGGGCCGGAGCAATAGCCCAGCGGGTAGGGCGTTTGCTTTGAGCGAGGCCGGCCTGTGCAGACCTGGGTTCGATCCCGGCATCCCATATGGTCCCCCAAGCACCGCCAGGAGTAATTCCTGAGTGCAGAGCCAGGAGTAGCCCCTGAGCATTGCCGAATGTGACACAAAAAAATAAAGAAAGTGCTTTAGGCCCCCAGAGTCTCAACAGAGACCAGGGAAACAAGAACTAATCATCCAACACCAAGTCTGGGAAGACATGTAATATGAGACACAAGACCTGGACTTTTGTTAGAGGCGCCCTTAGAGCTGTGCTCTGGGGCGCAGAGGCTGCTCCTGGCAATACTTAGCCAACAGGCTGGCCAGCTCACCCCAGCAGGGGATCCTGCGGTGCTGAGGATGGAGCCGGTTCCCCATACGCACCGCAGGGCTGTCCCCGGCCCTGTCTCCCTGGCCCCAGAGACTCTGGTTATTCAAATATTATATCGAAAGATTATTCTATTTTTTATTTTTTCATAAGTCAGTGCTTAAAAATTGAAAGCATTACTCTGTGAACACTTTCCTTTGGAATCTCTAAAAAAACCCGCTTATTAAAATTTTGACTTCCAGGGCTGGAGCAATAGTACAGCGGTAGGGCGTTTGCCTTGCATGTGGCCATCCTGGTTCCATCCCCAGCATCCCATATGGTCCCCGAGCACCGCCAGGAGTAATTCCTGAGTATAGAGCCAGGAGGAACCCCTGAACATCTATGGGCATGACCCAAAAAGAAAAAAAACAATTCTTGACTTCCAGTCCAGTCCAAAGGAAAGGGATGGCTAGAGATTAGTCTGTCTCAGAGGTGGGCCTTAAGACCCACAGTAAGGCTGCACTAAAGGTCCCAAGTCAACGTAACAGGGACAACTGATTCACACAATTGAGTTGTGGGGGTGGGGTTGGAGGGAGGGTGCTTGGATGGGGTTGGGGAGGGAGGCGGGGCACTGGTGATGGATGTGGTGTTGTAATGATGTATATGAGAAACCATGAATAGTATTTTTATTTTTTTATTTTATTATACCACCGTTAGATATACAACTACAAGATGTTCATGTTTGAATTTTGGTTCTACAGTGTTCCAACACCCATCCCTCCACCCCTGTCCATCTCCCATCACCAATGTCCCCACCTCCCTCCCTCTTCCCCCAGCCTGCCTCCATGGCAGGTTCTTTTCCTCTCTCTCTCTCTCTCTCTCTCTCTCTCTCTCTCTCTCTCTCTCTCTCTCTCTCTCTCTCTCTCCCTTCTCGCTTCCCTTTCTTACACATTGTAGATTGTGATATATTCTACAACATGATTGGTTCCACTAGTTTGATGTACCGGGTCCGGACCACGAAAATGGCAGCTATTATGGTGAGCGAGTCTCTTCCAGCTGCTTCCGACGCCCTACAGAGGTGATGGGCCAACACCCAAAACCCATCTTGCCTCCTGGGAGCCTCATGGTCAGCTGAGCTAGGGGAGAGCCGGATGGCAGCTCTCCCCCGTGCGTCTGAGTCTCTGCACACACATGAATAGTATTTTAACCCATAGAATCTCAGTTAAAAAATAAATAAAATTCTTGACTTCTCTTTTCTGAGCAAAGACTGAATGATAGACCTCGTCCTATTACATCACGGGAAGCTGTAAGGAAGTTCTGCCTTTCCCCGACATTTCTAATCGAACCTCTTGACACAGCTGAAACTATTGCTTAGTCAATACCACTGGCTTGTCAAAATGGAATGTCTTGCCCGTCCTTACTGCCTGTCTTTGATGCATTGTCAATCTAGACCCTGGAGGCACTCATGATCACCGCTGGACTAGTCACTTTGGTCTTGGAGGAGGATGGCACAGTGGTAGACACGGAAGAGTTCTTTCAGACCTTAGGCGACAACACACATTTCATGATCTTGGAGAAAGGACAGAAATGGACACCCGGTAAGTTAACTCAAAAGTAAGTGGGTAAACGTTTTGTTGTTTTGGGGGCCATGCTGGCCATGCTCAGGGTTTACTCCTGCCTCAGCACTCGGGGATCACTTCTGGCAGTGCTCGAGGAACTATATGGGATGATGTAGGGTGACAGGCCCTACTTAAATCTCCAGCTACACTTAGCTTGCAGCCCCTCTCAGCTCTGCTTGGGAGGCTTTGAATCAGCTCTGATGCTTGTAAACGCCAGAAGGCCACCTGAAGTGCTGCATTTCAATAGAGTTATTTACCTGTATTCATCTCTAGATAACCCAGCCCAATGGGCCTGGCTGGGAAGTTTTGGCGGATTTCTATCTATAAATAAGCTGGGAGAAGAGAGAAGGCCTTTTTTGCTATTTTGGCTTCCCCTGGCATTTTCCTCTCTCCATCCTCTCTGTACTCTATTGGGCTTCAACACGTGGTGGCAGCCATCTTGGTCTACACGTGGCTGGGGCCTAGCTGGGAATGCAGAGACCAGAGTTTTTCCTGTTCTTGGATTGTATATCAGAACCTGTGATAGTAAAGCCTTTTAAAACTGCGCCAGATTCCTGAGTTTTCATCCATTCCCTGACGGCTTCGGAGGTAGAGGGGAACTCGCTTCCTGGTATTGTTGGGGGACCCCAGAGGCTCCCCCGACAGTATGCCGGGGATCAAACCCAGGTTCTCGCCATTAAGACAATTCCTGTATACTCCATACTGTTGGCCTTCTCAAGAGGGTAAATATTTTACCTACAAAATACATGCCTATTTTGATATTGACTTGCCCATTTTCTGCTTTTTGTTTGGGGGTCACACAGGTGGTGCTCAGGGGTTACTCCTGGCTCTGCACTCAGGAATCACTCCTGAGTGATCAGTCCCTTCCTGCCCATTTTCTAAATATGTTCTTCATCTTCACCTAGAACCGGAATCTACTTCTTCCCTCAGAAGGAAAAGGATTATTTGAGCTTGGGCCACCGCGTGGTTCTGCTCAGGAATCATTCCTGACAGTGCTCAGGGATCCGGCCCACAACAGTCGCATATAAGACAAGCTCCTCAACTTCTGTACTCCCTAACTGGACAAATGGAATTTTATAACTATTTCTAAGAGACTTAGAATATATGTCTGAGCTTGATTTTAAGTGAATGACCTGATTTGAACTAAATCATTCTGAGAGACAGGCTCTGGCCAGTGAACAGTCTACTAAAATATGGGGCTGGCGATAGCCCAGCAGGTAGGGCGTTTGCCTTGCATGCAGCAGGCCCAGGTTCCATCCCTGGTATCCTATGTTGTCCCCTGAGCACCATCAGGAGTAATTCCTAAGTGCAGAGCCAGGAGTAACCCCTGAGCATCATGTGACCCAAAAAAGCAAAAAATTAAATTAAATTAAAAAAAATAAAGTGTGTGGATCAGGATTAGGCCTGGTGAGCATTCACTGTCTCTCTACTTAGGATGCCAGCAGGCTCTTATAACCAATGACAGTGGGTGTGTTGTGTGTGTGTAATTAAATAAATACAGTGTATTTATTTTATATTAAATAAATTGCTGTACTTCTTAAATTACAGTGATTTAAGAAAGAAACATAATAAAGACTTCCATTTCAGAGAAAATGATAGGTTATATATCTGGGATAATCTCACTCTAAAATAACTTAAAAATATAAAACCAAATATTAAGACATACTTATATGCCTAACTGACCCTTCAAGAAGGAAATACGCAATAACCAAAGGTTTTATGGGAGCCAGAATCCAGAGAGGAAAACAAACTCTGAAGCTTACAGCTCGCCCACAGGAATCTCAACAGTGGGACCAGGGCAAATCATTGTATAAATAAATAGTTTCTGTTTATTTTTTTGGGGGATCCACACCCCCAACACTCCTTGCTCTGCACTCAGGAATCACTCCTGGAAGTGCTTGGGGACCATATGGGATGCTGAGGACCAAACCCCGGTGAGCTGCATGTAAAGCAAGTGCCCAGCCTGTTGCTGCACTATCTCTCCAGCCCCTAAATAAACAGCTTCAATCCATAGAGTTGACGAACAGCCCAGGACCAGCAAATGCGTCCCTAGAGAGGGACCAGCAGAGGGCGCCCAGCCAGTGCTTCTAGGTAAAGCCCTTACACCAGCACACACCTGATCCTTCATCGTCTGCAGTCAGTAACGTGCACAAAACACAGCCGGGCATCTGCGCGTGCAACTCATCAGCAGCGTAGGCTGAAGTACTGTTTGAGAGCAGCCCTGTCCTGATGGCAGGAAACACAGCCGCACTACAGCTCGCCTGCTTGTGGGTGTTTTTGTCCATTTTACTGATTTGGCCGGCAGGGCTGCCCTGCCTCCATAGGAAATGTCTCAGATGCCAGGAGGCCGTCCTGGCAGGGAGGGCAGGGGAGAGGAATCTCTGTGTCCGAGACGACAAGAACCTGAGAGGCGGCAGCTCGCTAAGGGTGTTTGCAGTTTCCTTCAACACCAAGACTCATGGGATTCGTGTAAGGAGACATAGATAAAAGCTTTCATGTGGCAGAAACGGGGTCGTGAGGAGCAGAGACAGGGGCGTAGATTGAAACCTCCATTTCCTCCTCTCACTTTTCTGTAAAAACTCTTGGTATTTGGAGGCCCAGAGCGATAGCACAGCAGGTAGGGCACTTGCTTGCATGCAGCTGACTTGGGTTCAATCCCGGCATCCCATATGCTCCCCGAGCCCCTACCAGGAGTGATCCCGGAGCATAGAGCCAGGACTAAGTCCTGAGCACCACGGGGTATGGCACCAAAACTAAACAAACCAAAAAATAGTAACTCTGGGAGCATTAAGCATAGGAGGGCAGCTCTGTACCCGTGCTGGGCTCCCCCTCTTCACGCCTTCTCCCTGACTCCGAAACCTAAGCGGGTTAGAGAATTCCTGGTGGTGGGCGCAGGTGGTGGTGTTAGCAAACTCACCTGCCAGAAACATTCCTTAAATAATTAGACGGCTCAGACACATCCAATTTTTTTGTTTGTGTTCTTTTTTTAAATATTAATTTTGGGGCCAGAGCGATAGCCCAGCGGGTAAGGCGTTTGCCTTACCGCGGCCGGCCTGAGCCGGCTCGGGTTCGATCCCCGGCATCCCATATGGTCCCCGAGCACCGCCAGGAGTAATTCCTGAGTGCAGAGCCAGGAGTAACCCCTGAGCATTGCCGGGTGTGACCCAAAAAAGCAAAAAAAAAAATTAATTTTATTTAAACTCTGTGATTTACAAAGTTGTTCACAGTACAGTTGTTTCAGTCGTTTGATATTCCAACACCAGTCACACCACCAATGTACACTTACCACTACCTAAGTCCCTAGTTTCTCCCCACACCCACCCCCATCCCCATGCCTGCTCCCTTAGCAGGCACTAATATATTGCTTATTAGAAAATACATCTAATTATATTGAGCATTGCTGAGTGTGACCCGAAAAAAAGCAAGCAAGGAAGGAAGGAAGGAAGGAAGGAGGGAGGGAGGGAGGGAGGGAGGGAGGGGAGGGAGGGAGGGAGGGAGGGAGGGGGAGGAGGGAGGGAGAGAGAGAGAGAGAGAGAGAGAGAGAGAGAGAGAAAGAAAGAAAGAAAGAAAGAAAGAAAGAAAGAAAGAAAGAAAGAAAGAAAGAAAGAAAGAAAGAAAGAAAGAAAGAAAGAAAGAAAGAAAAGAAAGAAAGAAAGAAAGAAAGAAAGAAAGAAAGAAAGAGAGAGAGAGAAAGAAATATATCTCGGGATGGTATTGCTAAAGTTATGATCTTTTTACTGGGTTGCTACATGAGAGTCGGGCCATCTGTGTTATTGTTTCGGCTTATGAACTTATTAAATGGAGTGGGTTTCTACTCAATTTTTCATAGTTGACTTCTACTCAACTTATGAACTTATTAAATAGAGTGGCTTCTACTCAGTTTTTCAGCAAAGATGTCATATTAATCTGTCCTGGGCAGGTCACATCAGATTTTAAGTTAACAGGAGAGTCACATAGCAGAAATCCAGAAGCCCAGAGCAGGCGTCCTGGCGGGGATGTGTCACCCTCTCACCTTTCTCTTCTCTCCCTCCTCTCTCCCCCTCTCAGGGTAGTAATTACGTCCCAGTTCGCCAGCAGCCCAAGAAATCGGGAATAGCCAAAGTCACCTTCGATTTGTACAAGCCGAGTCCCAAAGGCGTCATAGGCTGTCTCAACGTGAAGGCCACCATGTATGAGATGTACACCGTGTCCTACGACATCCGCTGTACCGGGCTCAGGTCCATGCTGAGGTAACAGGGCTTGGGGCTGTCACGCGTGGAGTGAGAATCGCTCACACCCTGCTCCTCGTGCTCCCTATGGGAGTGCTCACCTCAATGGCTCTGTGGAAGCTCATTCGAACTCGTGCGTGTGTGTGTGTGTGTGTGTGTATGTTGTTTCTTTATTTGGGGCCACACAGGAAGTACTCAGGGTCTACTCCCAACTATTTGCGGTGCGAGGTCACTCCAGGAGGTGCTGGGGTGGGGGGCATCAGTGATGGGCTTATGTTCAGCCCCCAAAGTGAAAGCCTGCACCCCAACCCCTGGGCCCATCTCCACAGCCTTAGTAGGCTCACTTTTATGCCACCGTTTTATTTCAGGCAATTGTCTGTCTGTCCTTCTTTCTTTCTTTCTTTCTTTCTTTCTTTCTTTCTTTCTTTCTTTCTTTCTTTCCTTCCTTCTTTCCTTCTTTCCTTCTTTCTTTTTCTTTCTTTTTCATTCTTTCTCTTTCTTTCTTTCTTTCTTTCTTTCTTTCTTCTTTCTTTTTCTTTACCAGAGCTGTTCTTTCTTCCTTCCTTCCTTCCTTCCTTTCTTCCCTTCCTTCCTTCCTTCCTTCCTTCCTTCCTTCCTTCCTTCCTTCCTTCCTTCCTTCCTTCCTTCCTTCCTTCCTTCCTTCCTTCCTTCCTTCCTTCCTTCCTTCCTTCCTTCCTTCCTTCCTTCCTTCCTTCCTTCCTTCCTTCCTTCCTTCCTTCCTTCCTTCCTTCCTTCCTTCCTTCCTTCCTTCCTTCCTTCCTTCCTTCCTTCCTTCCTTCCTTCCTTCCTTCCTTCCTTCCTTCCTTCCTTTTCTTCTTTCCCAGAGCCGTTGGGCCAGATAGATAGCACAGCAAGTAAGGAACTGCATTGCAGGCAGTCGACCTCGGTTCAACTCCCAGCCCCACATTCTGTCCCTCCAGCCCTACCAGGACTGATTCCTGAGCACAGACCAAGAGCTGTCACTGAGCACTGTTGGGTATCGCCCCAAAACAAACAAACAAAAATGTGCAAATGTGGAGAATACGATGGCGTCTCTGACGCTTGCATCCTTTTGAAATAAGGCAGTCTGACAACGCAGAAAATGGTAATGGTGTAAACCACACCCCAAGCCCTGCCTTGCCAAAACTTTTTTTCTGGAAAGACAGTCAGACTTCTTGTCCCTAATTCTTATCATCGCACAGATCCAAGGCCACCAAAGGGAGCCAGAGAAACCTCGAAAGGCCACAAATCAAGGCAGAGTTTCAGCTGTTGGACTCTGCTTAAAACGGGTGGGGGCTAAGAGAGGGCGCCCTGGGGGCTGAGTCCACCCCCCCCCATCTCTGCAGCTTCTGCTGCTTCCCTTGGCCTTCACTTCACTTCCCTCATATCTGATGTGCCTCAGGGACAAGGCCCTGCCCCAAACACGGCTTAGGGCTGCCAGTCAGAGCTGGTGGCCGCTCTCAGTAACTGCTCTCAGGAGCGCATGCGACAGCTCAGCGCTTCCCTCTTGGAGGAGGGTTAGAGGGAGCCGCCCGCCCCGCGGAGGGCAGAGGCCATCAACCTCACTGGATGTTCCAGGAAATGCAGCACCCAGGACTCCCGCCCCTCTGCATCCCTGCAGGGATGTCCCAGGAAATGCAGCACCCAGGACTCCCGCCCCTCTGCATCCCTGCAGGCCCGAGGGTGGGGAGCTGTCCCGAGGGCTGGCCGGCTAGGGCCGTGCTTGCGCAGAATGGAGCTTGTTTGCTCCTCCGCTGCCTGGCCCCACCGAGCACCCCAGGGTATAACGCTGGAGGCCCTTGAACACTGTTGGGGTTTCTCGGTCTGCGCCCCCAACATTGGTCATGCCCAGCAGAGCTGCATTACCGGACCTGAGCATTGAACTGTCCAGCCCTGTTGGCCAAGAGTTGCTGGCCGTGGCCCCAGATGCCCTGAGCCCTGCTTAGACACCCCCAAAGCATGTTAACATGAGCGTTCCTGTTGGAATATGAGTGTGTGGGGGCCAGAAG